>NDGN011453466.1:0-13071 GCA_002564285.1 Tympanoctomys barrerae
GTGTGTGTGGCCAGCTCAGCCCACCAGGGGGCGGGGCTGGCTGGCATGCGGTGCTGGGGGATCAACCCACGGTCCCTGTACTCCAACAAGCTTGTTCCAAGTAGGTGCTTTAGACCACTGAGCCATCTCACCAGCCCCTAAAAGTTATATTTAAAAAAGGAAATGTTGGATTAAAAATAGAAATTAGTTTAAAAGATTTAAAGGCCTTTAAGTACAAGTTAATTGACGGACTCTAGGTATGACAGCTACAGGCTTGCTGCAACACAGGTGCTAGATTGCTGACCTGGAGGGATACTAAGGACCACTTTACCAGAAATAGACCCTCACCAGAAAACAGGAACTAGAGTGGTTTTCTCTCTCCATTACAATGACAATAAAAGAAAAACTTTTACATATCCCCTTAAAGTGATTAATTTAAAAGTTTGTCTCTATCCTAAAAATAAAAACTGTTTTCTTTTATTTAAAAATAGTATTTGCTAAGATTTACAAAAGGGGGATATTTTAAAAGATTACTTAAAATTCTTTTGGTTCCTAATAAGTTTGGCTGCTTGTTTATAGTCCTAAGTTAAAATTAGCATAAAAAAGCTTTGATATTTTAAAAACAAAAAGGTTTGGAGTGCAATCTAAAATCAGTGGGGTTTAAACAGTCACTTGATTTTGACATCCCATTTAAATCATGGCAGACCTAGTTGTGGCCTCCAAAGGGGTACAAGCTGTGACAACTTCCTCATGTTTGGGTGACCTCATCCAACAAGACATATTGTGCTCAAAACTGTTCAGATCAACCCAATATAACTTTCAGACTTTATTTGGTAATATTAATTAGTTAGATTCAGAATTTGGGCTAATTTCTCTGACATTATTAATTGTCATCCTTCAGATAAATTAATTTGCTTGTTTTTCACAGGCAGGTCATTTTAGACTAAGAGAGGCTATATGATCTTTCTCCTTCCAAAAAATAAGGTACACAATTCTCACTCTACATCAGAACTCAGTTGCAAAGCAGAAGAATCAATTCCTCCCACTTTATTTATCAATATATACTTTATTTTTTTTAATTTTACAAAAGTGGAAGCATAGTAACAGAAAGCTAATCAAATCAGGCAGAAGGAAAAAAAAAACTAATCTGGAGACAAGGCAATGCCTGGGTTTTTCTAGAGAATGCTGAGAGACCTATTCGTGTATCAGAGTGTGCTATCAGGTTATATTATGAAGCCAGGTCTGGAGAAGAAGTTGAGAACAGTGAAGCTAAATTCAACCTTGGGCCAACATGGAATTGCAAAAGTATAAATTTAAGGTCTAAATAAGGGACTGAGTATACAGAGATAACCTGAACAAAAAGTTTCCAGTATTCTTAAGACAAAATAAAATACAAAAGGTATTTGGTATCTTGGTCATATTTCCTATTGATGAATAGAGGGTTGGTCACCCTTTGTTCATTGATAAGGAGCCACCAATAATCTCCATAGTCTCTGGAGAGACTATGGAGATTATTTTTAAGAAAAAAATACAATAAAGTTTTTTTCAGAAAAAACGCTTTTGATACAAAACTAAATTAAGAAATATGACTTTTCACATGTATTTGACAATCCATTATTGTTAGTCTCATGGAATAATAAATATATTTATGATTCCTGTGGTTTAAGATTCCAAAGTTTAAAACAAGGATTGCTTATTGTAAGACTTTCACACCTGTGATATTAACAAAACTTGCGATGTATATCCCATTAAAAGATGAGAAATTTGAAAAATATTATGTATTAGACAGAGATATTGGTTAAAGGGTCTTGTTATGTCAAAATGAAAATTTAAGTATGTCATAAAATATCATGATTGTCATGTTGCAATGTTATATATGGCTTTGACTTCTGTGTATAAATATATAATCGTTCCCTGTTAATATTCTATAGGTTTTTAAATATTAGAACATTTATGATTGTTAGAAAACAGTTCCATTTAATGACTAAGGTGTTTGATATTCAGATAGACAGTAATGTTACATTTACTGCCTCCATTATGGCATAATATGATTAAGCTTCTCTTTTGATGTTTAACAACTGAGGTTTGGGGACCAAAAACAAAGGAGATAGATGGCCTAAAGCATAGCCAATATTTTGGTCCTAGCCCTCACAGGTCAATGAGGACTCAGAATGTAAGAGAAACTCTGCTGTGACATCTTGTAATTCAGTCGAGTCACTGATTTTCTGATCAAGGAGATTATGAGAGCACCGAGAAAGTGATCAGTGATGTATCATGTGGCCAAGGAGAGTCACCTGGAGAGAAAAGAATATTGCCCAATCTTTCACAGAAAGCAACTTGTTCAATCAATGGCTGTGACTCATCCAGATGGCTGACACTGAGAGGAGATCAAAGCGGTGCTATACTCGGTTTCAATGTAAATTATGAGGAGATTTAACTGACCTTGATAGATAGCAAAAAGTTATATTTTTATTTATACAGGTCTTGCTTTATCTTTACCTTAATCATCCAGCAGAACAGTGTAATGATACAGTGTTAAAAAAATCAGTGACACAATAATATGCTAGCTGTGGAGGGTTCAAATTACTAACATCTTTTGACAATTGACCGCTGTACTGGTAACTCACTACTATTATGGATTATTGTAGTATATAGGGTTAAATTGCTGTGTACAAGTGCTAAATATCCTTGGATTGGTGTCAAAAAGAAAAAGGTCTTCTACAGAGTTCTCCAGAAACAGCTTCTCCAACTGCAACCAGATCACCCAACTTTTACACAACAAATCAGTAAAGGGAGAGAGGTTAGGAGTGGCTGAAGGTGGAGATTGATCATGTAAGGGAGGGCAGGACAAGCCCTCAATGCCTAAATCAGTGAAGCTACCTCAGTCTTGAGAAAAACATCCTGCCTGGGCAATTTCAGGTATTAGTTGCTAGGCAACTTTGTATTTCCTGTTACTAAATTTACAAAGGTGTAAATATGTGCTCCTTTTGTTATTCTTTGGTCCTTTGCCAATCAGGCAAATGGGCCAGCATCTGATCAAGCTCTTGTCTTCTTGTCCATCTTTTCCTCACTCCTGTCACCATTTCTTCCCAGAGTACAGGGAGACACTAACGAGCCACTACACCAAAACAGGCACAGACAGCCCTTTTTATCTGTGCAAGAGCCAAGTTGGGGCACTGTTGCAGCAAAGCCCCAGCAACTAATGATTGGATATACAAGTTTAATTGCCATGTTAGCACTTTGTGATAAAAAAGTAAGTTTGAAGTCGTAGTTTGGGCACTCAGGCTCTAAAAGGTCCTCAATCACTAAACTAGGTTATAGTTTGTACCTACATGTTTCCCCAAAGCCTCAGGCACTTATAGATAGGTCTTTTGGGAGATGATAGATTATAAACATGTGATACTTGACTAGAGTGTGAGATATTAGGATTAAGGGTATGTAATAACTAAATTGGTTTAGCAGAGATCTCCACATGGCAATAGAAGCCACCCATGGGTGTAGGTGGTCTCACCCAAAAGGCTTGTAGCCTGGATGTGATCAAAGGGAGAAGGCGCCTCCCTGCTTTCCACTGCTACTTCAGCACCCTGTTGTGGACCGTTTCTCCACTTCCAGGCCCTTCTGCCAGGCTTTCCTGCCTTGGAACCAGCTGACTGCAGACTCAAGCCTCTGCAAACTGTGAGGTAAAATAAACCTTGACTCCTTTAACTTGTGGGTGTTGGATATTTTGTCCCAACGAAAAAAGACACTAAAATTACCTAAATGTTACTCAATTTATTAATGAATAAAGAGTAATATATAATGTCCCATTATATATTAGTAAACAGAATGGAGTACTATTAGATGCCGTGACATCTATGGACCTTAGAAACATTGAACTAAGTAAAAGCAGCCTGTCACAGGCGGCTGTGAATTATTATATGGCTTTATTCATGTGGGAAGTCTGGAGAAGGAAACACTGTCGAGCTACAAAGCAGGTAGACAGGTGACAGTGCAGGCCTGGGGAGGGGCAAGAGTGGGGAGTGGCTTTCTTTAGTCTTTTTGAGACAGGGTGTCGCTGAGCCTTAAAGTCACTTTGCAGTCCAGGCTGGTCTTGAACATGCACGGATCCTCCTGCCCTAGTTTCCTGAGTGCTGGGATTACAGGTATGCACCACCATGCCCAGCCCTTAGGAGTGGCTTCCTATGAGTATAGGTCTCTGAGGGGTGTGATGAAAATGTTTTAAATTGATTATGATGATAGCTGACTTGACATACTAAACACTATTAAGTTGTGTGCTTCCAATAAGTAATTTGTATGGCTTACGGATTGTATCTGAATGAAGGCATTGCTTCTGAAAAGTGGGTCAGAGAAGTGCATGCATCTTGTCCGAAGTCGCTTGGCTGCTAAACAGCAGAGCCAGGATCAGAAGCAGCGCACTGGCCCTGAGGCCCGCACTGTCAGCAACTCTGCATGCGGGGTCTCTTCAAGCAGTTGATTACGCACTGTGCAGTTATGAGTCAGAGGCAGCGTAAAGGAAAGAGGGACGTGGTCAGAAAGGCGACTTTCCTCATTTCCTGGCTCAGGCGCGCTCCCGCTAACAGATAAGGGCAGACTCTGAAGGCAAACTGTCACTAAAGTTGTGATTACACTCACGACCTCCTGGTGGGGATTTTTCACTTCGTGCAATTCTCAGAAGGGTTACATTTAGGGAAGTGAAAAAAAAAATAATGTGTTCTGCACAACATGATAAACACATTCCCCACCCCACTTATGTGATTTAGATGCACGTCATAGAGTCATTTGAAACCAACTTAAAATTAACTCTAATGAGAGAACCCTGCCTGCCATTTCCCAGCCTGTCACACTTTCACTTGTCTTTGCGGATGTGTGCTACACATCTGTCAATCAAACCGAAAGGTTGTCCCAGTGGCTGGAATGCCCTGCACGAAGAGGGTGTCCAGATGGGGTCTGCGCAGCAGTGACTTCTCACACAGCAGGGATTGTACCCCCTTGCTCGAGTGAGCACTGCTTTGTTCCCAGGATCTCCTCAGGTCTGCATTCCAGATGGAGGGGATCAAACTTCCCCACTTATCTGGTCCACAGTGACAAACTGCCCATCCAGCCCACAAGCTCCAGTGGAAGAAGCTTAAAGGCAATAGAATGCGGAGGAAGACACAGGCACGAGGAGCACCTTTAGGGGCCGATTGCTTGCTTAGACAGGGTTTCCCATTAGGAAAGGCCCCATGTGTCACACCAGGGAGTCTAGACATGGCCAGTGGGCTTTGAGGAGCCTATAATGGTTCAGTACAAGAAACACTTGACATTCCAAAATTATTTCTGATTATATCTTAGGATATTGATTTGAGGTAGTAAGATAAGAGTATACCCTAAATGGGGGCTGGCCAGATAGCTCAGCAGACTAAAGTGCCTGCTTAGGCATACCATGCTGGCCCTGCCCACAGGGTGTTCTGAGCTGGTGACTGAGACTGGGAATGTGGCACCTGCCTGTAATCCCAGCGTTTGGAAGGCTGAAAACAGGAGAATCACTATGCGTCCAATCTACGTAGTAGACCCTGTAGACCTTGTAGACCCTGTCCTAAATACAAAAAGAAAAAGACTATACTCTAAGTGAACAATCACATGTGGACATGGATTTAATCTAGTTCTAAGTGAACAATCACATGTGGACATGGATTTAATGTCGTTTTATTTATTGCACAGATTTGTAGCATATGGATTACCAAAGATCTAGGTTCAAGCTCTGCAGAGTATTGTGTGCTCTGCCTTTGAGAAGCTGTGAGCTGGAGCAGTGTTTTAAGAATCACCAAGTTTCAATTTTCTTACCTGTAAAATAAAGACAAAATCTTCTTGGGGCTTCAATGGAAGTAAAAATTATATAAAATGGTTAGAAAAATATTCATTCCATATTATGTGTTTTAATAAGAGAATTAGACAACCCTGAGCATTGATGTTTATTCCTAATGCATTATGAGTTTAATGGTGGGGCGTATAACAATCTATGGTCCCCAAAAACAGTAGAACTAATTCATCTTGGAAAACTAGGACTTACTTAGAAATCCTCCCCTGCTTTATTCAGCGATCTGCCGCAAGTGCTGGAAGCACAGCCAGCGCGCAGTAGATGTTTAAGGGATTTTTGTGTAATGTGAACTCCCCTCTGGTGGATAACAAAGATTAAGCTGACTTAAAATATCCATGTAAAACCAAGAAATGAAGTGCCTAGGTCTCTTTTTTAAAAGTCTGAGTAAGAAAATTTCTGCATCGCTCCAAACCACTTCATATCTAAAGTAGTGCGAGAGCAGGTCCTCATGCAGCAGGGCGTGTGCTGCGTGAGTCTCAGGGAGTCTGCAGGCTCAAGCAGTCAGCTTAGATTTAAACTAACCAGAGAGGCTCTTGAGGCAGTTGTGGGGGACAAGTTCTCCATTTCTGTCCTTCTTTCTGATCATTACCCTCAGCCTAAGTGACTTCCAGGAGGGGCAACTTGCTGAGATGGAATGAACACGGGCCCTGTGTCCAGGCATAACTTCCTTCAATAGCAGCCACCTACTTCCTAGCTGTGTGGCTTAAAACAAGTTTCCGTGCCTCTCTGGTTCTGTTTATTTATAGCATCCCCTTTAGACAATTAGGGCCTGACTTCCTATGAAGTTATCCCTGCTCTTAAGTGTAGAGGTCTTGACACAAAGTGATATTTATTGCCTTTATTTTTACATATGTGCCTTTATTTTTACATGTTCCTTCTTTTTGTTTGCCCCTGTATCTCTGCAGATGAAGGCAAAAGGTAATTAGGAAGGAAGAACCCTGAGCCAATATCTGGTGGATCTACATGACCAGGCGGGGCAAAGGTCTGGGGCACGTAAGCCCTTCTGGCTCCTGCTCAGGAGCACCTCACAGTCCCGTGCGGGGCCACTTGGGGCTGCTCTCCAGGCTCATTACTGTCCAGCCATGTGTGGAATCCAAAGCCACGTGCACGGTTGCAAAGTCCCCTTTCAAAAGCAAGATCTGCTCTGGCTCCCTTAGGGACAGGGCCCCGGGGAATGGGTCCGCTGTTTTGGGGCTGCCTGTTGTGCGGGAGCCTGACTGGCACTGACTCACAGCTTGTCAAGTGTGGGGCCCAGCCACCAGCGTTTACTCCTGAGGGAGCCACTGCTGGAATTGTCAAAACAGAAAGGAGTGAAATAGACCGTGGTGGGTTGGTGGCTGCCCGGCTGGCAGGCGCCCAGTGGGAGGCCTCCCCCCAGCACTGCCAGGTGGTGCACTCTGCTTCTGTCCACGTCCCCAGATCCCTCTCTTAAAATGCACCATATACGTCTAATGTCAAATTAATGACTACTTTGTGGGTTGTGCTAGCATCACCCTGCTATGGACCTCACAGCTCTCCAGTGGGGACCTGGCGAGGAATTTGAACACAAAGATAAAATTCGGACTCTGAGAAGTCAAGTGACTTTTCCACAACTAAGGAAATTTGCAAATCAGCATTCAATCCTACCTTGACCTATAAGGATTTAGGGTAGACAATGCTCCCAAGGGAGAGAGAGCTGAACTCTCTGACCTGAGCCCTCTTCACTTTGACCTGCTCCAGGGCTTGTCCTGGTGCCGAATGCATTCGCCCTGCATCTTTCCACTGGTCTCTGCACATACATCTCTGGTTAAATCTTTTCTGCCCATTTCTCACAAATTTGATGAGTTCTATTTTGACTTGACTCTTAAAGAACAAAAAATGAGAAATAAGCAGTAATTTGTGTCCCATTTACCCAGATAGAAGATAATAACTGAATCTATGAAATACCCACTCCCTAACTGGTATTTCTCAATGTTTTCTACATGTATGAATTCATTAGTACTCATGGCAACTCATGGAGGTGGGTGGTTTTATTGAAAAGTTATAGGCCACAAACAAAGACGAAGGAGATTATGCAGCTTGCTCAGGCTTGTATACGCAGAACCAGGACCTGCACCCAGGGCGCTCAACGCCAGGCCTTGTCTAGCTACTATGTAGTGCTTCCCCTATTCTTATGCATTCTGTGAAATATTAGCAAAAGAAAGGAACATAAAAGGATCACAGCACTTTTATGTAGGTTTCTTTTTTATCCTTTCTGTGTTTTTAAAGATGAGCAGAGATGTGGGTGAGAGGAAGGTGGTTTAGAAACGCATTTGGACAAAGAACGCCTGCCAAGGGAAGGTTACGGAGCACAGGCTGCTGGAAATAATCTTAAAATAGATTCGCCAAGCACAGTGAGGAACAGTGAGCAAGGGCCTGGAGGCGCGTCCAGAGTCCTGCCTGATTGTATCTGGAGCCCCCTTGTCAGGCGCAGGACTCACTGAATGGTGTCCCTGTGTCCCTGGCAATGACTGCTTGCCAGGAGAGAAAATGTGATCAAAATCAGAAGCCTGGCTGTGCCAGGAAGGCCAAACACAACCATCCCAAAGCCAATTCTTGTTCTTGTAGCATGTCGTTCTCTTCCGGGTGGTTGAAGCCAGTAAGTTCAGATCAGACTATGAGTGTGGGGCGGTGACAGCAGAGCCGGGTGCTCCTGGACTTCCACGCAGTGTGGCGAGCAGAGCCGCTGTGGTCAGCAGGACAGGTCCTGGCCTGTAGCTGCCTCGTTGCTACCAGCAGAGAGAGGCCTTCGTGACGGGTGAGATGAGCTGCAGTGGTCTGAGATGGCAGTGGGCACTAGGAAGAAGGAGAGCTCTCACCACAGTGTGGACTCCAGTCCTCATTTCCAGGCAGCAAGTCAGAGGGCTCCCGAAGGGGCCCAGGATGCTCCATTTATGTCTTGTGTGAATCAGCTCTGCCACAGAGGGTCTTCAGGTAGGGTTTAGAGCTGACCACTTCCTGGTTCCTCAGTGCTTTGCCCCGAATTGCCTGCGGGGCTCTCTGCACCTGCCCTGCGCTCAGGCCCTTCCTGCTCACAGTTCTGTGGAAGCTGCACAGCGGAGGTCCCTGTGCACAGGTGTGACAGTCCCTGGACACTTTGCAAAGGGAAGGAGGCTCCTGGAGGAAGGTGCTTCATGACGCAGTCTCGTGGGGAGTTGAGGACGAGCAAGTTTCGGAGACCCTGAAGGTAATACACCCCTTTCTAGGGATCCTTATTTGGGGAGAGGGAACAGCCTTGCTAGTCCACAGGGACTAAGAAGAGGACCCTCTGGCAAGCACTCCGGGCAGTTCGGCCCTCTGCCTTTAGCATCCACCAACATTGTTTTGTCTGCGTTAGCTTGGGTCTGATTTTATTTTTTCAGTACTAAAGATGCAACCTAGGACCTCACAGATGCTAGACAAGTGCTCTACTACTGAGCAGCACTGTTTCCATTCCACTGTTTATTTTGAGATATGACACCGCTCAGGCTGGCTTTGAATCCTCCTGCCTCAGCCTCTTGAGTATGTGGCATTCGAGGACTATGCAGACATTCCAGAGTTCAGCCTGATTCTCACATACCTGCAGGCTGACAGCCGTGAGCAGAGATGTGCCCTCGTGTATAAAAAGAAAAAAAGGAACTTGGGACCTCAGCCCTGGAGGGCCGGCTTCAGCTGTCTCCCAGACCTTGCTTCTCTTTCCGCAGAGTGCCGGTCTGGGTCATCACCTCTCTGAAGACTTTTATGAGACTTTCAGGCAGACTTAACTGCGTGCTTGTGCTATTATCATTTATCTGACCTACCGTTCCCTTATTTCGCACATGTCCTCCCCACTAGGTGATTGGCTGAGTTACAGAGACCACGTCCTACACACTTCTGTACCCCAGCGCCTACCAGGGACTGTGCAGAGTTCGGTAAGCACGAGCGCTGTCCCCGGGGGCAGCGCTAACCGAGGAGGCAAGGCGAGCTTCACGCCCGCCCCAACGGACGTCTCCATTTCCCAGTGCAAGACACGAGGAAGTCAGATGTTGCCACCTGCCCTTGCAAAGGACCTGCTTTAAGTCAGCTTATTACATGCAGAGTGCCAAGCCCTCATTCTACGCCCTTTGAACTGTAGGTTCTGGATACAAAGACTGAATCTGCACTTCCACATAACTCTGTTCTCCAAGCCCGCATTGCCTACTTGGAGAAAGAAAAATAGGACGAAAATATTCTAACCAAAATCTAGAAAGATTTTTGCGCACATTAACTATATCAACAGCAAGCGCATCTGCAGGGTGACCCTGCCACCCCTTCCGCCCTCTCTAAGACTCAGATCCTGTCCCATTTGTGCATGTGATGAGAACCTGTACCCAAGGATAGTTTTAAATGGCGAAGAGACAAGCTGGTACCAGGTTTAACAAAGGGCTTCTTCCGTATCCTACAGAACAACAAGGACACTCACCCTTTCTTCCTCATAGCTCAAATTCCCCAGTCAGTTCCTGATCTGTGCTGCGCAGCGCACCCGCGGTGCACGGTGCAAAGCCCAGACATGCCTGCGCACTCCCAGCCAGCCGCCCCCGCTCTGGTAGGCGGGGACCGGAGCTCTCCGCACAGCACGCGTGCAAGCAAACCAAACAACCAGCAGTGCCCGCAGCGGCGGGAGACGGGGGACCCAGAGAAGAGACAGAAACGTGGGTTTCACAAGCTCCATAGCCAATCCAAGAAGTGCCGAGGGACTGTGCTCATGACAGCTTAGTACCACTGCAGGGTTCTGACAGTTTATTTTGGATTTGTCCCGAGGGACGGAGTGGCACATGTCCTGATAGCTTGGGTAGGTGAGTGATGCTGTTACTTATTCAAGCAGAAAAGAAGAGCTTAGAAATATAATAGGAATTTTGGACTTCCCCTCGGTGTCTCTAAGCCAGCGTGTTCTATTATATAAAACCCACAGTGTTTGAAACCTTCAGGAGTTGGTTTAGGGGAGAATAAACAGCTCATTCTGAGCCCCCCTCCACTTTTGCTTCATCTTATACAGTGCCACAGGAGCATTTCGTAGAGATTACTTTACTAGTGGAAACTTTTAATCCCTCTACAAATCCTATTGCTACCTTGTAAATAACTATATAAATATCTGTTTTAATCAGCTCTTCTGTTACTGGACACAATATCCGACACTTGGAACTTTAATGGAGAACGGACTCAGTTTAGCTCCAGCTCAGCTCAGCCCGCGGGCGGCTGCCTCCCCAGCAGGAGCCCTCACGGAGGAAGGCCGGGCCAAGCAGCTCTGCTGGGCTACGGGTGGCTGGGGACGCGAGCAGGGATCAGCACCGGAGAAGAAGGGTGCGGGGTGACACAGCGCGCCAGGGCTGCCTCCGTGCCTCGTGCAGACACGCGCAGGAGCACGGAGCACACTGCGCTTATCTGCTAAATGTTTCTTAATCCGATGAAACTGACATAGCAGGATTAAGGGTACTGCTCTGTAAAAAGTACTATTGTTTGTAATCACAAATGACTGTGAAGCCAATGAAGATGAAAGCTGTCAAATGTGCGGGAGATGAACATGGTTTGCACCTGGGTGTTAGGTCTCATTTAGTGGGAAACATGATTCATCCACAGGTGACACGGAGCTTTGTCTTCTAGGGGTCGGAGTTCACACAAACGTCGCCCATCTGTCCCAGGGGTAGAATTTAGAGACACACACGGAAAGCAATTATCGAGGGGAGGTTTCAATTCTTGATCCATCCTCTCCTGTCCGATGCCTCCAAGAAGGGGGATGGAAAGAACAGCACACCGCAGAGAAAGACGAAGGAAAGGGCGCAAGACGGAGGGAAGAGGAAAAGGGGCTTTTTAGAAGTGCCGCCCCCAAAAAGCTCCCTGGGAAACAGGTGGAGAGCTCGGGAAGCTGGGGCCACTGGCGGGGGCTATTGTCCTATAACGTCGTCGCACAACACGCCAATCCCAAGTGCGATGTCCCAAGACAAGGACAAGCCATTATTTTTGCATGAGCCCGTGAGCCAACCAAGCAGTTTTGCTCTGATCCCAGCAGAGTTGGCAGCAGCTCTGCGATGTCTGCAGGCCCGACATGGCCTCTCCCCCCAGCCCATACTTGCTGCTGCTGGCAGGCTTAGCCGGGGCTTTGAGCTGGGGTCCCTTCTCCCCGGGGACAGCTCCATGCCACCATTCAGGGCCTCCTCACACTGGCCTCTTCCAAGAAGGGATGCTTCCAGGTAACAAGTCCCGACAGCAGGCCCCACCACGCTTTCACTTGCTTCACACTGAGGCCTAGCGCCTTGGCCAGTCAAACGGCCCAGGCCAGGGTCAGCAGGAGACGACCCGGGCAAGGGGTGGCTGGCGCGAGCCACGAGCCGCGGTCCCTAGGCTCTTCCTGTCACTGAGTTGAGACGCTACTGCAGACACTTCAGAGCGTGGGGGCCGGTGAGCCGCACTTCTAACTAGAGTAACTTCCCTTCCTCCCTACTAGTTCTTCCTTTTAAAACTTAGTAAAATTCTTAGTTAATTCATTAATTAGTAAGGCAATAGGTTTATCGATTGTGAGAGAAAGAGACTTATTGATCTGGAGAAAAACACCAATATCAACAACAAATTTCCATTAGAGAAGCTCCTTGAAGTTACCAATGACTTCTGTGTCACTATTAAAAGAAAAAAATTCAGTGTTTTTTACTTAATATTTTCCCCAGAATTCAGTATTGCTGATCACGCCCTCTTCCTTGAAATACTCTCTTCCTTGCCTTCTGTGATGTCACACGCACCCTGACGTCCACCCCCTTCCCTAAGATTCCAGCCGCTTTATGGTTCATATTCTGCTTTCTGACCTGTAAATATTGACGTTTGTTGAGGCTTGGCGCTGAGGGTTTCTCCTTACTCTGCACTCTCTCCCTCAGCAGCTGACACCCAGCCTTGCCTCTGCCATCCAGTGGCGCCTACACTCCACGGACTCCTGAGTGTGTGTAACCAGCCCAGGCCTCTGCTCTCACGCAGGTTTGCATATCCAACCAATTCCATCACACCTCTCCTCTTTTGCTTCAAAGGAGAACAAAGTTAAGGCTCAAATGGAACTTAGTCCTCTCTTCTACTAATCCTGACTGTTCTTCTTCCAGTGTTTATTTTAGCAAAGCATGCCATCACCTAGGGAGCTCTGGGTGAAGAGGCTGAGAAGAGATTCTGCTACCTACCTCTCTCACAACCGCTCATGTACGCCATTCAGTTCCTACGTGCTCCTGCTGATCTTATCTCCCAGA
>NDGN011453472.1:0-12304 GCA_002564285.1 Tympanoctomys barrerae
TGCTGCCCCTTGTGGACCGTGAGTGGCCTTCAGACTTGCTGGACCTCAAGGTATTCCCGAAGGAGGCAAGACTACAGCCACCCCTTGCTGCAGTGGCAGTGCAGATCTCTAGTTTGAATCTGGAGCAACCCCTAGGCCCATGTGTTAAATGCTTGGTCGTCAGCCTGTGGCCCTGCAGGGAGGTGGCGGGTGCACCAGGGGGCAGAGCCTCGTGGTAGGAAGTGTGGTCTTGATGGGCATATTGTGACTCTTGCTTGCTTGTGTCTTGTGTCTCATAGCTTCCTGCTGTCGTGAGGTGAGTAGTGTCCTCCACACCCACATGTGCCATGGTGCCCTGCCCCCACACAGACCAAAGGGGCAGAGCCAGCAACCAGGATTGAGACTCAGAAGCCATGAGCAAAATAGGTCTGCTCCCCTGTAGATTGTCTTAGGTGTTTCGTCACGAGCGTGGAAAGCTGGTAACACATGCATGGTGGGAGAGGACAGAGCCCTGCACCGGAGAGAGGCGTAAGCAGCTGGCCCCATGAGGTGGGGGTCCTGCTGGCCTCCAGCTCACTCAACAGCGCTGCTCAGAAGAAGGGCACGCAGCGGAGTGCAGTTCGGAGGGAGGCTCAGTCTGGGGTCTCCAGGACCTGTGATGAGAGGATTTGGAGGCCGACAGTTCATTTGGGAGGTGGTGAAGGGAAGCAGGGTGAGGGAGGAGAGAGATGGGCCCGAGAAAGCCAGGTCATTCATGCAGGGGACCCTCTGTGGGTACCTGGGCCCAGCCCTGCTGCAGACTGAGTGGGAGCTTCCTGCAGCAGCCCACTCGCCGTGCCTTCCATGAGGAGCCACATCTCCAGCATCCCCAGGCTGCCTCGCAGGCGAACACCTGCTTCTCAGGACCTCAGAATCCTCAGGCCGAGGGCACTCTGCTGAGGTGGAAACCTTGAAGTTTTTGAAATCATCCAGTCCTCTGGGATCTCAAAGCGATCCCAGATAGCACCAGGCATGGGTGACAGGCTCCCCGGGGTTGGTGGGACACACACAGTGAGGAAAGGAGTACAGCAACCATTCAGTCACCCTTAATGGGTCAGCAGTCCCTGCCTGCTCATGAGAGCTCACTGTGGTGCAGAGGAACAGGGCACCTGGCGGTAGCCAAGTGGTGCTGGTAGGTGCTGCAGCCGAGTTCACTAGGAGACCTGCTGCAGGTGCTGGTTAGATCGTTAGTCCTTTGAGCCAGCCAGTCATGCCTCCTGGACACTGTACGATATCAGTCCTACTTCTGAGCAGAGGGAAATAAGCAGATCCTGTGTCCCCACTTCCCCCCTTCTCATGGACCAGAGTGGCTCGAGCCTTTCACTGTAATAATACTGGACTCCGAAGGCGGGGAAGGGGAGCCGGGCAAGAGCTCCTGAACAGAAGAGTCCACATGGACTTTAAAGGAGAGTTGAAGTTCACCAGGAGGAGAAGCTGAGGAGGGGGCGCTCCTATCAGGCAACAGGAGCGAGGGTGATAGGAGGCCTTGAGTAAACAGCCCGGCTGTCGTCTCTTCCTCCGACAGGGCAGGTTTTCTTGTTTTTCCCATCCCAGAGCTCCATGTGGGAAGGGCTAGGCCTGGTTCATGGCCAGGTCCCAGCCCCTAACCCAAGACCAAGCACATAGTGGGGTCTCCTTGGTATAGCACAAGAGGGAGCCTCAGCTGAGGAGCATCATGTGTGCCCAGGCAGGCTGGGAATGGGAGTGGCCTTCGGGTCCCTTTGCAGACTGTGCCCAGTGTCCACCTGTCTCGTCTCGTGCGGTAGTTGCCTGGTCTCTGTGGGCCAGAGGAGTGTATCTGTCACCTCATGGGTTGCCGCAGGGATTTCGTGTGAAAGAAGTGCTCAGCACCACTCAAAGTATATTTCTCCATAAGTATGTTTCTCCATGTAACCCTGAGAAGGGAGAGAAGGGTCCTGTGCTCCCCAGAGGACACTCATGAAATAGCTGCAGCCAGCAGGCCACATCAGGCACCTGTGTCCACTCTGGGAGCTGTTTGCTCCAGCTGCAATGGGCTCTGTGTGCAGGCCCATTTCGTCGCCCTGTCCACCAGGCCCTTCCAGTGCTCCAGCCCTCTGCAGCCCTCCCCTCGCCGTGGCCTAAAAGGAAGTCTGACACTGTGTAAGCCAACTTTTGTCCTTGGAAGCAGGCTTGCCACTCCCTTAGCAGGTTCGGTCCTCATGCTGGGCCTCTCTAGGCTACAGCATGGGCACTAGTGCATCCTCCTCCTGGTGGCATGTTCTGGCACGTTCATTTCTATCTGAGTAGAGCAGGCAGAAGTACCCTGGGAGCTGGTGCTGTCTAAGACTGCTGGCACCACAAGCTGCGAGCAGCAGAGGTGTGATAACGCAAAAGGCCACAAGTGCCAGAAGCAGCCAGCAGTTGGTGCTGGTGACAGTGAAGGCAGCGAGCAGCAGAGATGGATGGAAAGGGGCAGAATTGCTGGCAGTCACAATTTCTGGTGGCAGATTAGTTTCTGAGATCTGCAGGTAAGCTCCTTGCTCTGAGCAGTAAGGAGGCTGCTGACATCGACGGAGCTGATACCCATCGGCTTTCAAAGCCCGGGGCCCTTGTCACAAAAAGAGCTACATGCTCCCAATTTGTGATGTCTATACAAAGCTAGTGAAAACCCCAAGTGACTGTTAGCATCCTGGAAGATGGCGCGAGAGTCTCTCAGTGGACTCTGAAGAAGACACTTGGCAATGGTGCTGGTCGTCAGTGGGCACAAGCACCAGCCCATGACAGATTATATCTTATATATAGCTAAGAACTCATGCTTGCTGATGACAAGCCAGGAAGCGAAATCTGAGGATCACCAGGGACAGTCACGTTAGGATGCTGTTCCTAAAAAAGCTAGGCTGACATTCGTGGATGTTATGCACTATGCTGCGTGCTTATCCTGGCGAGCCCTTGCAAGCAAAGCACTTTGTGTGCTTCTGTGGTTAGAGGATCTGAACTGTCATCTCTGCAGTAACTGCATGGTGGAGGGAAAGCAATACACACAGCCTGTGATTTGAATCAGAGTACTTGCTGCGCATCGGACGGGTAGGCAGTCTGTACAGTGAACACAAGCAACTCTAGTTGTTGCCCTCACCAGATTCTTTCCTGGAGACCAGCTGGGTTCTGCGCCAATTTGCTAACCCAAGAGACCAGCACTGGCAAACACAGGTTGATCACCACATACAAACCAGGAGCCCTGTCACGGGCTGCATGGTGCCTCTGGGCCTCGGTATATGTGTTCTAATCCCTGACACCTATGAATATTAATACAGTAAGGGAGGGCATAGTCAGTGTTTTATGGCAAGAAAGAGGTGTTTAGTGATTTTGATAGGTGTAGCAGAGACTGGATTATCCAGTGACAGGAATCTAATAAGAGGGAGGCCAGGGGAGGTTTGACATGTGTGGAGAAGAGCCACATTTGGAGGGAGGCAGAGGTGAGTGATGGAGACAAGTCATCGAACACAAGCATGGCTGCGACCCACAGAGCCGCAAGAGGCAAGGGCAGACTCTCCAGAAGCCCTGCGCTGCTCTGCTAGTCCCTCGTTTTTAGATTTCTGTGCCCCAGAACAATGAGAGAAGAAAATTCTGTTGTTTTAAAGTCACCTGTGTTGGGGCCTGGGAGATGGCTCAGTAGAATAAGCACTTCCCTATCAAGTGCAAGGGTCTGAGTTCAATCCCCGGTTCCACCAAATAAATAAATAAAGTCACCTGCATACAGGAATGTGTTACAGCAGCCACAGAAAAGCAGCGCTTGTGCGCGCATGCACACCACACAGAACCCTAACGTACGTCTCCTCACCAGCAGACCCAGGCAACAGTAGAAGCCTCTGCTTTCCTCTGTTTTCCTCTAATCCCATACTGTTGGGTCCACTGCGTCATCTGTCTGGGGGGCAAGGACTGCAGGGGCCCTGCTCATCCTGTACTCCGGGGTGTCCTCAGTATTTAGGGTCGCATCATGCACAATCACCACTGAAATGCTTGGGGTCAGGCTCCACTGTGTGGGTACTGACAGGTGTGGGGTAACCTTGGGCAAGTGGCCTCTGAAGCTGTGTTGATAACTCTGGTGTGGGGGGTGTGTATGTGCACACATGTGCGTGTGTGCACATGCACGTACACAAGGGATCCTGTCCTACAGCATTGTCAAACGCATTCAAGGAAGTACATGCAAAGCACTGAAGGTGTTGCGAGGCACGTAAGGGAAGCTCAATACATCTTTGCTCTTCCCATTAATAGCTACAGAAAGAAAGGAAATGGGTGATTTTACTTCAGTAGAATAAAATCTGGATTAAGTACTAGAAAGTTGAATTTGTTTTTTAAAATATATAGTTATGATTTGATATTATTCAAATACATCACCAATGCTGCAGTGATAATTACATGTTAACGTGTAACACATGTCTATGGTCCGTGTGTCTGTAGGCTCTTGCCAGGAGATTCCTGCTCCTCCAATTCACAAATATTAATACTCTGGTATATTTGTTATTGAGTCCTCCTCATGTTCTCGCAGGATATCTTCTTGTTTGTATGATTTATAGGTATTCCAAAAAGGGATAGCATGTATGTGCTTTTTTTTCTTGGTGAGTTACCAATTTTATAAGTTTTTTTCAAATAGAAACTTTTAACTACTGCATGTTTATTTTCTATTCCAGTAATCACTACTCCTATCTCCATTATTTCCTCCCCTTTATGTTATTTTTTCTTTCTATCCTTTATCTAACTGCTGTGGTCTGAGTACTTGGACCTCACCCCAAAGTTCATGTGCTGAAATTTAATCCTTCGAAGAGGGGGGGCCTCAGGAAATACTGAGGTCCTGAGATTGTGCCCTTGTGAACAGGAGCAGCACCCTGTAGAGCGGATTCCAATGGCCCCGTGCCCCTCCCCCACGTGAGGAAGCGGCAAGGTGGTGGCTGTGTGTGAGCCAGGACTCTGGCCCTCCCTGGACACTGAGTGTGCCAGAGCCTTGACCTTGTACCACTCAGGTTCCAGAGCAGCAGTGATCCCTTCCTATTGTGTGTGTGCCGCCCTGCCGGGATCTTCTATAGCAGCTCACATAGACTAAGACGCTGCCTTATAGGTGAATTTCGGGGTAGAGTAGCTCCCTCCAAAAAAAAAAAAAATTTTTTTTTTGTATTGTAAGGGAGGGTCTATAGAGTATTCAGGGTCTCACTACTAGATTGGACTTGTAGTGATTCTCCTGTTTACAGCCTCCCAAATGCTGGGATTACAGGTGCCGTCACTACACTCAGTCTCATTTGGGCCCCAGGGGCAGGCCAGCAAGGTAGGCCCAGAGATCAAACCTGGGCCCCTGTGTCTATTTGCAGGCGCTTTAATCCACTGAGCTATTTGGCCAACCTTTCCTCCAAATTCTGAGCCAGGGATTTGGATACAGGAAGCACTCGCAGGGTTGGCCCATGTGAAGGAGATAAGAAAGCCAGTCGGGCAAGGAGAGAAGTTTTATTACAATCTCACTCTAGAAAATGCCTCAGAGGAGCCCCAGGGTCAAGCGTTGGAGATGGGTCCATGTGTCTGTGGGCCGTTGCATTCTGCATTTGGCCATGGAGCACCCAGTGGGCTCCATGGTCCAGAGCTCATGTGGAGCCACTTACCTGTCTGACTCACACCCCTGCCAGCTTTCCCTGCCCTAAGTCATCCCAGCTCTAGGTCACCAGACAACTGGTGTCCAAAAGTCACCTGTTGGAAGCTTGGCCACCAGCAAGTGGAGCTAAGGGGAGGTGGTGGAACCTTTCTAAGGTGGAGCACAGTGGGAGGAAGTTAAGTCACTGGGAGGTGCTCCTGAGGGGGTTATAGGGGCTCTGATGCCTTCCTTTCTCTGTTTCCTTTACCACATGCTCCCTCCATGATGTACCCCTTACCACAAACCCAGAAGCAACAGGACCAACCAGCCATGGACTGAAACCTCCAAACTGTGAGCCACACTGCCTTTCCTCTTCTTACATTGATGAGCTCAGATGTCTGGTGTGGTGGTAAGCCGGCTGTCACACGGTGCACCCCTCCTGTGTTCTTCCTCAGTCACTTCCACAACTTACAACCCTGATGGTACAGTTGCAAAGGCTCAGGCCTTTATTTCCCTGTCATCTTGTGATTGGATGTAGGTGGCCCCCATGATGTGGATATGGCCTGGGCAAGGTGGATCTCCTGAGTCAAGGGCAATGTCCCCAAGGAGATTCAGCTTGGAGCAGTCAGCAATCTACATTTCCAGCCAGGGGACAGTGAGGGTTTCAGGGAAACACCCTGAAGGTTAGGACCTGGCTGTGGGTGTCAGCTGCAGATGTGGTTGTTTCCATGTCTTCCTTTCCTCTAAAGAATGCACTTGGTGCTAAACCTCTGCCTCAGAGTGCACCTTTGGGTGCATGGTGTGGATTTTGTTGCTCCTTTGCATTATTCAAAATTTCTATACTTCATCAATTTTTTGACATTTTACAGTATAATTGCTTTATTTTCAGAAATTTACAAACATCCTAGTTACCTTCCTCGGAGCTTTTTGCAGTCATTCCTCTAACTTTCTATTCTGGTTGTGCTAGGAGTGGGATTTAGTCACTAGCCAGAGGACCGGATTACCCCAGACATGTCTTCTGAGCCCTCTGGTAATCACCCCTTTGCTGCTCCACACAGGAGCAGACGCTGAGGGCTGTGTCAGTCCTTCAGGCTTCATCTACACTCCCTGCTTCACATCTCACACCAGTGTGCAATCTCAGATGTGTCCTGTCATAATAGCCCCAGGCTCCAGATGCCACTGCAGCTAAACAGAGGAGCAAACCTTGCCCAGGAGCAGCGACATGAGTACCAGCGACATGAGTACTCAGCCTCCCGGGAAAGGTTTCCATTTCAGGTCTGTGACTTTCTTATTATCCTAAAGGTGCACTGATCCATGTTTGCAGCACATGATGCTCACCTTCCCGTGTGGGTTGGCCCAGGTACATAACATGTTCCTTTCCATTCCCCGCCTCTCCTCTTCCTCCCTGTTGGTCCCCTTCCTATCTGTTGTTGTCAGGGTTTTCAAGGGAATAGATTTAATTCAAAACACAGAATTTATAGGACTATTTTTTAATACTCACCTAAAGAGTCAAGTGCAGGAGAGTGCCAGGATCCATCCATGCAGTAGAAACCAAAAGGGCCCAGCTGAGGGCCTGGACCCCATAGCAATGTCCTCCACGAGACCTGCAGGAGGCCTAGAGTCCACGACAAGCCCGCACCATGAAGCCCACACCATGAGGCTTTTCTCATACAAGTCTGTACCAAGGCTCTGCCCCGGGAAGGCCTGAAGGTCAGTGGTGGAAGCTAGAAAGGCTGCACCAGCAGGATGAAGGGTCTGTGCCAGCAGGCTGAGGGGTCTGCACTGGAGCCGGGAAGCAGGGCTCACGGTGAGGCCCAGCGCTCCCCTGAAGAGAGCTGCAGTGATGCGAGGACCTGAGCTCGTCTGACAGTGCCAACAGCTGAGTTTGTATCAGGAAAAGCAGCATGATGGGCTTCTGCAGGAAAATCAGCAGCACCATCTTCCCCTTTGTTCTCCTTTTATGCTGTTGGCAACAGTCCTCAGGTGGCCTCCCATGCCCAGCACAAGCTGACTCAGTGCAGCTGGTGTTACAAGCTGACCATCAGTTAATCCACCACCCCACTTGAGAAAGACTTGTCTCTCTACTTCCTATTACCTACCTTTTATTTTGCTTGGTGTACTTTGGGGTTCTGAAATAAGAGGAATCACACAATATTTAGGCTCTTGTTCTGATTGATTTCACTTGACATTGTGGTCTCAAGGTGCGTGCATTTTCCTTTGTTTGTACTGGGGGTCAAACTCAGGACCTTGTGATTGCCAGGCAAGCGCTGTGCCTTTGAGCTATATCCCTGACCCCTAGTGTATACATTTTCCTACAAATGCCTCCAGTTTATCTTTCTTTATGGCAGAGGAGAAATCCATTTTTACCCACTTACCTGTTAATGGATACATAGTTTGCTGAGACTTATCTGATATGAATTGTGTTCACGTAAATGTGGGTATGCATGGATGACCTTGATACAATGTCGTTAACTCTTCTGGGAAGATACCTAGAAGGGGGAAACTGTGTGCAGTGAATTTCTAGTTTTAGTTTTTGGGGGGACTCGCCATGCTGGTTTCTGTAGTGGTTGTGCTAGTTTACATTCCTGCCAACAGTGCAGAAGGGTTTCTTTCCCCCTATGATCTTCATTATTGTCAGCCTTTATTATTATTCAGTTTTGTGCTGAAGACCTTTTTTTTTTTTTGCGGGGCAAAATGAAATCTCAGCATTTTTTCCATTTCTGTTCCTCTAATAGTTGGGGCTGCTGGGCATTTCTTCATGTATTTATTGGCATCTGTACTACTTGCTCTGTAACTCGGTAATAATGACTGCTAATGTACCTTGGATGCCTCCTATGTGCTGGACATCACCACCTGCCATTTAGATATAAACTGGGCCTCACAACATCAGTGTAAGGAAAACACTTGAGTTGCACCTGATATATAGGCCAAGAATCAGAAGCAAGGAGAGTTGTACCTTTCCTAAAGCTTGAAGACAGCAACTATCAAAGTTGGGATTTGAACCTAAGAAATCTCTGCCTAGAATCCACATCTTTGGTTACCATGCTTTATTCCCTCCAGGCAAGTCATATATTTTTATTTCTGCAAAAATTCATATAGTGGTTCAAAAAATACTTTCTTTTTCATCCTGTTTCCCATGGAGTTTGCTCCAAAACAGAATTCCCTTCAGGACCATTTAATTGGAATCAAGTATTTTATTGGTCAAACATTCATTTTATTAACATTTCATCTTATGAAAGTTTGGTATAATTGCACTGGTTTACATTTTCTCACAAAATTATTTTCACAGAAAAAAAAAAAAAAAAGAACCAGCTTAGCAGAATTTCTGCACTTGAAAGCAGGAGGTAAAAGACAAATCATTTCTCTTCAGCTCCTCAATTTGGGAAGGACTGTGGGGAGAGTCCCAGGAGGGTCCTCACCATAGTTCCATTTCGAGCCTGAAGGGGAATTCCTGGGAGCACACCGCCATTCCAGTCAACCTCGAGAGCAGAGGTGAGGCTGCCCCACCCATGGAGTCCGGGGCTGGTGCAGAGTCATCTGCCAAAGCCTCATCCAGAGATTGAGGCTCTGGGGAGCTGTGCCTTGTCCACCATCCTCGAGCCAGTTAGCATCAGCTCTGAGCTGGGCTTCCTGGGTTTCTGCATGGTTACTTTCCTCACTAGTCCATTCAAGAGAAGAGCAACTGAAAAATAAAGCAGGATTTGGCTTGATTTTGTTTTCAAGAAAGTGGTGGGATTGAGTCGTTAAAAGATTCAGTTCCTCACAACTCATAAAACAAAAATGATGTCAGGAAACAAATGCAAGAAAGGACTATAAAGAAAGCCATCCAGAAGTCTCACCGGAGGAATGGCAGCACACCAGGCCTCTGTCACCGCTCAGCTTGCAGAAGTCCCTCGCTTCAAGGAAGGACAACTCCGAGTACTTAGCATGCCCTTCAAGGCTGTGTTGGCAAGTCCATAAACACTTCAAAAAGGCAGTGTGGCTACTTATTAAGAAGTTCTCGATGGCCTGTGATCCTAGCTCAAAGGAAGTTAATGTTCTCTTAAACAATTCCAGGTTTCTCGTTCCATGCCAGAGGTCTGCAGTTTTGGAGAGAGATTTCTGATGTATTAAACAGTATATGGAAAGAAGGCAGAAGGCCAAGGCTGAGTGTCCTTGAAGACTGGAACAGAACGGCTAGAGCTGTCCACGCACTGGTGAGGGCAGCACAGTGTGCCCCGTGGAACGCTGCACACGCAGTCAGGAGACGGGGCTTCACTGAATGATATCAGTGAAGGCTGGGGATCTGGCATGTGACTTCCCTTTGAAACCTTGCCATCCAGAAGGATTCCCAGGTCAGCCAATGGGCAACACGGTGGGCAGAACTCTGTGCCCCAGATCTGAATCCCTGCTCTCCATTTGCCTTGTCTGAGCCAGTACTTCCCTCCCTGGAAGATGGACATCATGGTGTGGAATTTAAAGTATAGGACTATGAGAAGACATTTGTAGTATTTGTGAAGAAAGGCCATGTGTTAGTCACTTTGCCATGGCTGGGCCACAGCCCCTGACACACACAGGTTTATACTGGCTGGTGTTTTCAGCCCCCAGTCAGCTGACGCCAAGCCAGGAGAGCTGCTTATGGCATGGTGAGCAGCCGCACCCACCCCCTTACGGCAGTGGCGTGGAGACTCCGCCTCCCAAGAGCAAGCTGGCAGTATGCTCACAGGCCAACTGCCTTCCACACGCCCTGCCCCGAGTGCGCGAGGCCTGAGGCAGCACTCGTGGCTATCAAGTGTTTATCACCATGGGCTACTCCCGGTAGGAGAATTTCCTAGTCTCCAGTTCTAGCCAGAGAGTTGGGTCCACGGGTATCCATATCCCAAGGCAAGAGATACGCACGCGCTGTGTGGAGTCGGGATCTGGAAACACTCCAACTAACGAAGTTTAGGTCTGCTGATGGGTGAAATGCATTACTGCAGAAGGCTTTTTGCCAACAGATAATGTGTTGAGTTGTGTACTCAAGTTGTTGTACTCAAGTTGTGTACTGGATTAAGCCAAGTAGACTAGAAGGCGAGAAAGACCGAAGTTGAGAGATGAGCTCAGAGAGTGCGGTGAGTGTGCAGGCAGAAGATAGGGGCAGGAGAAAGCACCCCGTGCCTGTGGAGCCCTGCAGGATGGAATGCAGACACGAAGGAAAAAGGACTTGGGAATCCTAGGCTATGAAGGAAGGAGGAATGTTATTATACTTGTGAAATAAAAACAGGCTGCTATAAAAAAGAAACACTTTTCTCCCCTGCCCTACTCATGCCAAAAATTTTGTCTTGGAATTTAAAAGTACAGTAACACAAATTAGAGATTTAAAGATATGGAAGATACATTTAAGGAACTACTCCAGAAAGTAGAGGGAACTAGCGAAGAGTAAGTGGGAAAAGGAAAGAAAAAAGATTGTAAAAAATGAGAGCTCTTTCCATGTAGTTCAATATGTGAATAACGGAAGTTATCAATGTCCAACATATGAATAAAGAGAAAATCTATAAAGAAAAATATTTAAAAATATTTTTCCAGAATAGAACATAGGAGTCTGCAGACTGAAAGGTTCCCCGAGTGCCCAGCATCTGTCCACAACCAGACACATCATCCTGCAATTCCAGGACACTGGAGACAAGAGAGGAGTCTACAGTCCTCCAGAGAGACAGAAGTAGATCACACACAAGGATCAAGAATCTTGCCAGTACAGGGACCTCCAATGTCACCACCCTCACCTAGAAAGCTGTGGAGTCGTGCTCTGTGGCACTGAAGGAAAGACCCCTCCAAGCAAGAAGACCACACCAGGCAGTGTTCTATCAAGTGTGAGTATAGAAATCCCCAGCACACAGTCTTAGCTCTTCACCTCCCATACACTTTTCATCAGAAAGCTTCAAGAGGATCTTATTCCTAAAAAGGGAATAAACTAAGTAAGAGAAAGAGTTAATTTATAAGAAAACAGGGTGAGTCGGGTGTGGTGGTGCATACTTGCAGTTCCAGCACTCAGAAGGCTGAGGGAAGAGCATCGCCATGAGTTCAAAGCCAGCCTGGGCTACATAGTGAGACCTTGTCTCAAAAAAACAAAAACCAAACCAAAAGGAAAAGAAAAAACACAGTATGCACCCCAGGGAAAAGACTTTGGAGCCCCTCGGGGCTGTTGAAAGGGCGGCCTGGTGGGTAACTCTGTGCCATGCCCTAGTTTGGATTGGGAACGGCCTGTGTGTCTCCAGCCCGAAGCAACCTGGGAGGTGACAAGTGCTGAGAGGCCAGGCCTCGTGGGGCACTCTGGGTCACAGAGAGTTGGCCTTGCAAAGGACTGCAGGAGCCTGGGCTGTTCCTGTCTCTTTTGCTTCTAGGCTGTTTTGTCTCTGTCATACACTCCTGTCTTGGTATGTCACCTCCCCTTGAGCCCAGAGCACACAGAACCATGCATCATGGGCTAGAACTTCCAAATCTGTAGGCCAAAGTGAGCCTTTGTCTTTCTAAGTTGATGACATTGGTAGTGTGCTGTGGTGATGGGGAGCCAATGAGGACAGTTACCTACTGTTACCCGTCAGCAACTTCCAGGAGAGGCATCTTCAGGAACAGAAACAAGAAAGCACTTGACACGCTCAGATTGCACTCACAGCCATGGTCCTGTGAAGGCAGTGGCTAACCTGGGCCAGAGTGAGCCAGAAATTCGAGAACAGCTGGGAGGACTGGGGGGTG
>NDGN011453475.1:0-16113 GCA_002564285.1 Tympanoctomys barrerae
AAAAAAAAAAAAAAAAAAAAAATGGGGGAGGACAGAGCTGAAGTGAGCTGCTTCTGGGTTCCTGGAAACACTAAAACATTACCAAGGAGCAAGCCATGATTTTGCTCTTTTCCCCTATGTGCTTAAAGCAGGAAATTAATAAAGGATAAACTTGGGGAAAACAGAGAAAAATATAGCAGAAAAATGGAGAAAAGGCCATAATATGATCTGATGATCATAAATGAATGATAAGAGAATGCCATGCTGGCAGAGGGTCGCAGATGCCTATGAGCCCATTCCTATACTCTAAAGCCTGACCAGATTCAGCCCAGATGATTTCACAGGCAACTTTCCGGGTATGAGTCCTTCCTCATGTCTCACATCAAAGTTGCATGGTGTCTGATGTTGGCCTTTCCCTTATTAGGACTGGTCAGTGGGTCGGGGCATTGTCAAATCAGCCAGCTCCCCTTCCTGCACTTCCTCCTGATGAAGTTTCCCATCAACCTCCCACCGAATGTGGTGTTTCTCAACCTTTCTTGCACACTGGAATTGTGCGATAAACTAAGAAAAGTCTTGAAGCACCCCATACTGATTAAAATCTTTAGAGTGAAACACAGGCATCCTGTTTCGTAAACCTTTTCAGGTAATTTCATTATGTAGCCTATGCTGGGAACTACTGACTTTAATGGTTTCAGTGGACTTTGAAAATCAGTACCAGGGCCAGCCAAATAACTCAGCAGATTAAGGTGCCTGCTTAGGCAGACATAGGGGCCGGGAGTTCAATCCCAGGCCTTCCATGCCAACCCCACTCCCAGAGTGCGCTGAGATGGCGATTGAGACTGGGCATGGTGACACGTGCCTGTAAACCCAGCACTTGGAAGGCTGTAAACAGGAGGATCACTACGAGTCAGATCTAATAGTGAAACCCTGTAGACCATATACACCCTGTCCTAAATACAAAAAAAGAAAAAGAAAAAAGAAAAGAAAGAAAGAAAATCAGTACCAAAATCCATTATTTCATTGGGGACTGCCAAATGGTGATATTTTATTTTTAATCCTATCATGCCTTCTATATTCATTAGCTGAAAATCTTGTATGCCAACTCTTTGGTTTTCTCTGAATATAGTTCAAACAACATAGGTAAAATATATGTTTGATTCTTTCTCTTTATTACCAGCATTCAGAATATTGAAGTAATGTCTTAGTAAGCTCCAAAATGAATAATAAACCACTAAGATTTTCCTACCTTTGCGAATACATGGATTTTAACATGTTGGGTGTTTCACATGTGCTAGTGTTGTCTCTACTGACCTTCTTCTTCTTGGTGCTCAAGTTTTTCACTCTATGGCCTGTGGGAGTGCCACAGACCCACGCACTTTCCACATAACCTGAGGAGGTTTTCGCAGCTTCTTCACCTTCTAGAACTACTTTGTATTCCAGGCTCATCTTGTACATTTCTTGCCCCAGACCTAGAAACAAACAATTCCTGAAGGAACCCAGGTCCCTTAGCAGGCCGTGGTGCATGGACAACCTGCCTGGGTGTGAAGGGCACTCTCTCCTCCTGGACAGATCACTGGTGTGAACCCTTTCTATATTGATGGTCTCTGTCTCTACCTGTTCTCGTAATTAGTGATTTGAGGTTTTTTGTCTTCAAATGGCTATACTTTCCACTTCTGAAAGTTTTGTTTTGTTCTAAATCCATGCACATTTTAAGTAAGATTCTGAATTGTATTATGATTTATATTCCTGTTTTACTAATTTTCAGATGGCCTGATTTTATAGTACTTTTCAAAGGCTATGTTAGTTTGCTAGGGCTGCTGTAACAAAGTAGTAAAGACTCATAGCTTGAAAAGTTTGTCTGTTTTCTTATAGTTCTAGTGGGCAAAAGTCTGAGAAAAGGTGTTAGTGGGGTTGGATTTTCTTTTTTTTTAATTTAATTTAATGTGATTTAATTTAATTTAATTTTTGTATTTTAGGGAAGGGTCTACAGGGTGTTCAGGGTCTCACTACTAGATTGGACTTATAGTGATCCCCATGTTTACAGCCTCCCAAGAGCTGGGGCTACAGGCGTGCGCCACCCGCCCAGTCTTAGGGTTGGCTTTTCTTCTAAGGCTTCTCCCTTTGGCCGTGTCTTCATTTCGTCTTTCCTCCGGGTGTCTGTGTCCTAATCTCTTTTTCTTTCATCTTCTTCTGTTTTTTCCTCTTTCTTCTCTTCAGATACCAGACATAGTGGATTAACCCCAAGTCCTCATTTTAGCTTAACTGCCTCTGGAAAGACCGATCTCTAATTGCAGTCACATTCTGATAAATGGAGATTAGGTGGTCAGTGCATGAATTAGGGGGAGTGGGGCTGGTTCAGGCCATATGGAATCCTTGAGGGATTCCCTCTGATTATTCTGTATGTTGTTTATTCCTTATAGTGATGCACTTTCTTTTGTAGATTGTATTTTTATAGTGAGCTCACAAAGGTGTATTATTTTGGAAAGTCTTATGTACGTTGGGTTTGGGAAGTGATGGAACAACTTTGCCTACACAGACGCTGGTGCCCCAGGGACCATGACATTTTAGATCAGTGATGGCAAACCTTTGAAAGCTCTCAATGACAATAAACAGCTTGCTTTCACACACATGCCATAGGTTTGCCATTATTGTTATAGATTAATTTTATGGGAAATTTCTCATCTAGGGAATCCCCTACCATAGGCTATGATAGATTCATATCCCTCATCTGCGTGTGGCATGAACTTAGTGTTTTGATTTCAGAGTTGTTATTTTTTCCACCCAGGCTCCAGGTTAGTGGAAAGTTTCCACACTGCTTCTGCAAATTAGTAATTTTTGTCCTTTTTACCATGAAGTGGAGCCCTTTGTGGTCCCTAACTTTACACACGAGTCTCAGTCCCAGAAATGCAAAGCTAGGTTTCCAATGGACACGAAGACTGCACCTTCTAGACTAGTTAACTAAAGTGTGGTATTTTCCAATGGTGAAATATTATCTTAACCATGAAAGAAAGGGTGTTTATATAGCATGTACTGATATAAGAAAGAGCTATAAGGTACATGGCCAAGAAAAACAAGCAAAAACAGTATTTTACAATTCATTAAGTTTAATAGTATACATGCATATATTTAAATACATAAAATTTCTCTGAAGAGATTAAAAACCTAATAGCATTAGCTATCCCTGAGAAAAAGAGATGTGAGAGGCACTGACCCCACTGTAAAAATGCTATTTTCCCACTCCAAAATAAGCTTGTTAGGTTGTATATTCAACTTCAGTTTTGAGTTTCCTCTTCATTTTTGGCACCAAAATATTTTCCTTTCTGTTAAACTCTAATGTTTTTATTTTCAGTTTGCATAGTGTTTCATATCAAGAACATCTATGTGTTTAAAGCAAAGGGAGGGGTTCACGGTAGCTGCTTCTGCCACCCTGTCACGTCTAAGGCTTTCTCAGAGAGACATTTATTTTGCAATTAACAGAAGCCAGAATTTTTTTCTGAAACTAAAATTTTAATATACCTCCCCCTTTGTGTTGTGACTGCTAACCCCACTCTTGCTGAGCTCACCTCTCTCAAAGGCTCTTATCCTCCTGGTCTTAGGCCTGCTGAAGTTTGCAGATGACTTTGGTATGGGAGGTGCCAAGACGCAGACCATCTCTCTTGGCCAAGGCCAAGGCCCTATAGCTGCCAAAATGATCAACGCTGCCATCAAAGATGGGACCTGGGTGGTCTTGCAGAACTGCCATTTGGCTACAAGCTGGATGCCTACGCTAGAGAAAATCTGTGAGGAGGTCATTGTTCCTGAGAGCACCAACATGAGATTCAGGTGAGAAGCTGTCCCACTGTCGGCTGTCTCTGGGCCCCACCTGACAGATATGCTGGGAGCTGGGAATGCAAAGATGACAAGGCACAGTGCTGCATGAAGAAGCTCTTGGTCTAGTGGAAGACAGTTAATGGATGAATAATGTTGATATTGTGTAATTCCTGAAGAGCCATGCAACACAGGAAGGGGGCAGAAAGTGATGAAAGGTCTGGAGGCCTGGGGCTGTGAAAGATGAATAGGAGTTTGTCAGGAAGGACATTCCATTCAGAAGGGTAGCATTTGTAAAAGAAAATGATATATTAAGGAATACGAAAAAGTTACCTTGCAGTTCTGGGGTATATGCTCTAAGAAAAATAATAGCAGCTATGTCTAGCAAGGCAGATTAAATGTCAGCAAGACTAATTTGTAAAAATTATTTGTCAAAAAAATTATCCCTGGCAGCCTAGGCACAAGTTGTCATTCTTCTAGCCCATATTTTTGGGCTCTGTGGAATCGGAAAGTTGTTTTCTGTGAATGTGAAAGCCCAGCAAAGCTGAACCTTAGTTTTCGCACTCAGAAAACAAAGAACTGGACAGAATTTAAAGCCCCTTTCAGAACTCAAGTGTTCAGGCATTCTCTTATTCTAGGCCATGGAATAAAATTGGTCAGTGGGCCAATCCAGCCTATTTTTGATATGCTTACAGTATTTTTTTAGACAGGATCTTTCTATGCAGTTCAGGCTGGCCTTAAATTTATCACCACATAATTCAGGCTGGCCTCAGTCTCACAGTAACCCTCTTGCCTCAGCTTCCCAAGTTTTGGGATCACAGGCATGTGCTGCTATATCCAGCTTTTAATTTTAAATAGTTGGAAAAGGCTAAAAAGTAATATTTTATGGCAAATGAACATTATGTAAAATTCAAATTTCAGTGTCTATAAATAAATTTTTAGTGAAAACACCCTTCTTCATATATTGCATGAACCTGCTTTCATGTTACAAATAGTTGAGAAAGATACTATATGAGCTCACAAAGTCTAAAATAGTCATGATTCTGTCTTTTGTGAAAGAAGTTTGGTGACTCGCTTTATGCAAGAAAGCTTGCTGATTATCTCCATTTTGTTCATGACTTCTTGAAAACAAGAAAATATTCGGTGCTTATGCAGAAACTCATTGATTTGTATTTGTGGAAGACTTCTAAAGGAGAGTCCATTAGTTCCTAGGACGCTGTTTGGTTTGGAATACTGACTGGATTCACTGACTACTGACTCCACTGCCATTGACAGGATACTACATGAAGAAAAAGCTATTCTTGCTAACATTCAATATGGTCCTAACATAAAAGTCATGAACTCAGGTGCCAACAAGCTCCAGGCATATAAAATAAGTGACTACGCTTAGGCAGGTGCAGAGACTAGGGTTCGATCCCCAGGCTGCTGGTCCAGCCCCACACCCAGGGCACACCGAGAGGGCTACGGAGACCGGGCTTGGTGGCACGTGCCTGTAATCCCGGTGCTTGGGAGACTGACAATAGGTGGACCAGTACAAGTCTGACCTGTGTAGTGAGGCCCTGTAGACCTGCACTAAACACATTTTACAGAGTGACTGAAGAAGGAAGAACATGAGAAAGAGCCCATCTTCAGCACAAGAGCAGCCTGCATGGGCAGCTGGTCTCGGCGTTGGGCAGTGGGGAATGGCGCCTGCCATGTACAGGCAGGCACTTGCTACTTACTGCTACGTAATGTTGCCATGCAGGAAAGCAGGCATCTTGTGATCAGATTTTCTGATGACTTTAAAGAGGAAGTGGGAAGCCTGAATTGTAAAAAAAAAAAAAAAAAAAAAAAGCCCTTGATTTTTAAAAGTTGGTGAGTACTTAAAAAATACAGTGTAGTATTATGTGTGCATGTGTGTGTGCGCCTATGTGTGTGTGCATGTGTGTGTGCGCCTATGTGTGTGTGCATGTGTGTGTGCGCCTATGTGTGTGCGCATGTGTGTGTAAACGGTACGAGCCAAGCATCGTCCATTTCCAGCGGAAGTCAGGCCTTAGGCCATCAGTCTGTGGACTCGTATTTCTCCTCCCAGCCTTGGGCCTGGGCCACAGCCACCTGCCCGCCACATCTGACTGGGTCCTGTATCGTTAAAGACCTCTCGCATGCCCAAATCCACCTGCTGGAAGTCTCTCCAATGTCTAGCAAACAAGTAAACAAAAAACAGGGTACCGTGGCATATATGCAGCTTGAGTTTGGTAGGAAGAACAAGTTGATGAAAGTTTGGAGTGTGATATGCTGAAACGTTAGCCTTATGGGGGAAAGTTTTACATTTTATTTCCTTCTAAATACTTTCACAACATGTACCAACTCCCCGTGATGAATGTAATCGTTACGCACTGCAAACATGTAGTATGAATACAAATTTTAAAAACCAAAGCCTTAAAGATAAAAGAGAAAAGAAACTCTTTTACATATATTGCCATTACTGTGGGCACACTTTTTAATTTTAAATAAGTTCCAAGAACCATTTTCAATACCATTTCCTATTTGATAAAAATTAGCACCCTTTTTCTCTAAAGGCCCAAATAGTAACTAGCTTAGTCTTTGCAGGCCATGTTATCTGTGTTGCAGTGCCTCAGCTCTGAAGTTGTAGGATGAAAGCAGCCATAGATGAAATATAAGTGAAAGGAGACAGACATGTTCCAATAAAACTTTATTTATAAGGGCTAGCGAAATAGCTCAGCAGATAGGCACCTGCTTAGGCAAGTGCAGGGACTGGGGTTCGATCCCCAGCACCATATGCTGCACTGGCCCTGCCCCAGGCATGCTAAGCCAGCCACCAAGTCTGGGCCTGGCGGTGCACGCTTGTAAGCCCAGAGCTGGTGAGGCTGAAAACAGGAGGACTGCTGAAGTCTGAGCTGTGTAGTGAGACCCTGTACCAAATACATAAATTAAATTAAAAACAAAACAAAAATTTTCTTTAAAAAAATAGGTGACAGGTTGGATTTAGTTCTCTGGTCATTGTCTGCCATCTTTTCTCTCTGCTATTTGTCTGGCTCCCTTTGACCTACTGAAATCTCTTCTTTCCATGGGCCCCATAGCTCATTATTTCTTCCCTGTTTATGATTTTGATGTTATAATATTTAGTACGCTAGTACCCATCTTTATCCCTTACCTGGCTCCCAATTCCTCCTCTAGCAAGAGAGCTGTGAGTATCTGCAGCAAGTGTTCCCCGATCCATCCATTCTCTCCGAGTCTCTCAATCCAGTTGACAATCAAAATTAACTGGGAGATGTATTTCCTCCCTTGTAAAGGGGTGGCAAATCTTTCCTTAAAGGTGGCTATGAGGGTAGACAGAAATGAAGGACAGAGTAAATCCTAAGCCTGGGTTTACATCCAGCAGTACTTGATAAATGGTGGTAGTCAGGCATGGTGGCACATGCCTGTAATCACATTTCTTGGGAGACCAAGGCAGGAAGATTCCTGTGAGTTTGAGACCAGTCTGGGCTACATAATGAGTTCAAGGCCATCCTAGACAAAGAAAGACCCTGTCTCAAAAGTAAATAAACAAAATAAATGGTAGCTATTATTTTTGTTATTTTTTTTTCAGTGTAACTTATTGCATTGTTTTGAACACTTGGGCCCATTGTTCTTCCAGACTCTGGTTAACCAGCTATCCATCAGAGAAATTTCCAGTCAGCATTCTCCAGAATGGGATCAAAATGACCAACGAGCCCCCGAAAGGGCTCCGGGCCAACCTATTGCGCTCCTACCTCAATGACCCCATCTCAGACCCCATGTTCTTCCAAAGTTGTACAAAGCCAGTGATATGGCAGAAGCTACTGTTTGGCCTTTGCTTCTTTCATGCCATCGTTCAAGAGAGGAGGAACTTTGGACCCCTAGGTGAGTTGCGACAGCATACTCCGGTGGCCTACGGAATGAATGATCACAGACAGGTGCAGGGTCTGCTCAGAGGAGTGTGTTCAGGCTTGCACTTAAATGGGATGGCCAGTAAAATATAGTACAAATATGTCTTATTTGCAAATATGTTCCTGCTACCACCAGAGTTAAGCTAAATGTGATTTGTGATTTATCTGCAATTAAATTTTCAATGGCTGGTTTGTATTTTTATTTGCTAAATCTGGCAGCCCTATAACCAGGTCAATATGAGTGTCAGGGAAAAGGTGACACTCCCAAGCCGGAGGTCCCCTCAAGCACCAGGATAATATGAGGGCTGCAGTCTCTTCCTTTTCGTAGGTCTTTGTTTCTTAGTCACAATGAGTATCTTCCAGGGACCTGTTACCAGGTAACTTAGAATGTTTTCTGCGGCTCTCTCTACATGTACATAACAATGAAAGCCAGAAATATACCTGGGACATTGTACCTCTCCTAAAAAATAAGTGATTTATATATTTATCAATGTAAATTATTCATGGCCTAACTAATGAGCAACTAAATAATCTTCTTAGAATAAATACAAATTCCATATCATCATGATGTTCAACTTGGATTCCTTTCTCTTACCTGTGGGTTGCCTTCAATTCTGTCTAACAACTTGGAAACGACCAACTTCAGAGGATTCCTAGCAGTCCTCCTGGCTGGGATGAGAGGACAGTTATCCTGACGGTGATTTTCTCTGAGCACCCGCTCCCTTTCCTTCTACCTCTGCACACTAGTCAGCCCCAGTGAGCTCCCCAGGCCTTGTCACTCTCACAGAGGACAGAGGAGGCTGGCAGCCCTCTGCATCTGGATTTCATGCATTACCTTCTACCACCAGTCTCCTATCCATGCCAGAACTCTAGAAACCTATGCAGCAGTTAGGCTCTCAATAACTATGCTGTTGTGTTTTGTTTTACCAATGTATGAATTTATCATTTTGTTATATTTTAAATTTTCATATGGATTTTTAACAGAAAATTAAACTATTCTGTTAAGCATTAACATCCCCTGCTAGGCCCAGGGCACACAATTTTATATCTCTCTCCAGCCCCTGTGGACATTTATTATTAACTTGAAAATGTAAGTGACTATCCACTTCTCCCATAAGTTCAAGGAAGGGAATTCTCAAACATAGCTTCACCCTGTTGCCCAATCTCAGCTACTGCTCTCAGCTCTGCTTTAGGGTTATGTGTGGGCCTCTGTGCAGACAGTATTCCAGCCAGGCTGAATAGTTTTTCATTCCATAAATCCCAAGATGTTAACGTCCTCCTTAACAAATAGGAAGACCCATCAGGAAATTGATTTTAGAATGTTTTCTTGGGCAGAATGGCTCCCACACTGGCAGTAAATGTCAAAGTTAATAGTTGGCCTGGTGCTCGATATTTACAGGCTGAAGGAGGCTGCTGATCCATAATGATGCTTAACCCTACCAGCTATTCTCTGAGTGGAAATTAAGAGCTCTCAGCACTGAGGCCTCTAATTCTTCTCTGTCTCTTGCAGGTTGGAATATTCCTTATGAATTCAATGAGTCTGACCTAAGGATTAGCATGCGGCAGATCCAGATGTTTCTCAATGACTACAAGGAGGTGCCATTTGAAGCTCTGACCTACCTGACAGGTATTGATGGGAGAAGCCCTGCTGCAATAAACCTCCACCCTCCTGCCTTTTGTTCCTGCTTCTATTCACTTACTCCTTCCTTTCTCCCTTCCTTCCTCCCTACCTCCCCTCTCCTTTCCTTTCTCCTTCCTTCCTTCCTTCACTGAACTTATACTAATATTGGTCATCATACTGGACACAGGAAAAAACAAAAACGTTGAAAATTTAGGTATATTATCTACAGCCAACTGGCTCCTAGTCTATAATGTAGAAAAATATAAATTTTTAAAACAATTCATTAGCAACTTTTTACTAATCACTCAATATATTCTAGTAAGTAATATGGGAGAATTAAGATGTGTAACACTCGGTTCCTGTCCCCAAGGAGTACATAGTACAATCCAACTCAGGATGGAAACAGGGAGATGTAAGGTATGTACTAAATGAATGACATACCATGGCCAGAAGGCAACTGCAGCTCCGTAGAAGGCCTTTGAGATCATACAAAAATTCCCTCCTCAGTTCCCTAAAGAATTTGCCTGGAACCTTTTCCCCAAGCAGTGACACGTGCTCTACGCACACGAGGAGCTCAGCAATCTTCTGAGCTCCACCAGGGAGACTGAAGCCTTGGAGTAATGGTTCTGGGCCATGTGCTAGGCATACCTGGCAATGTACAGAGCTACTTAGAAGTGAACAGGAGAACACTAAAGCCTCTGATGGCAGAGGCCAGGGGCGCTGCTAACCTTCCATAGTGCGGAAGGCAGCCCCACACAGCACAAAACTATCCAGCCCCAATTGCCAGTGGTGCCGAGAAACCTGAATGACATTGATGACATCCAGCTGTACATGGCTACACCAAGTATACCTCAGTCCAGTTAGACCCAAACCCCAAGTGCCACACAGCACAAGTTCAGGGGATCTTTGCTTGGGAAAGGGACCACTTCTGTGAAGGAGGCCACTTCCTCCTCCTTCTCTGCTGTGCACCAGGCTCCTCTCCAGACCATAGAATGGGTGCAGGATTGGAATGTGGTCTTCGGCGAAGACTGCCTGCAGGCCATGGGGCAAGCTGTCCTGCCTGTGCCACTCAGCTTGAGGATAGCCCTTTTCCAACTGTGCCCACCAAAATAGACTGAGGTGACAGTCCCCAAATCTCAGGAGTGAAAGACATTAAAGTCCACTTCTCTCCCAATCACCATGTCTAGCATATCAGCAGGGGTCTCTGCTTATTGTAATTATCGGGTATGCACTCAGTAAAGGCTACCAACCTTTATTGCCACCATCTCAACAGATAGTCATGTGGTCACTGAGGAGCTCACACCAGGGTTTAAATATGCAAGAGCTCATCTCTTGGCCTCACATCCTCTAAGGGACCTAGAGGAGAGTAACCTTCCTATAGGCCTGGAAGGAAGGAAAACTCAGATCCAGGTGATACTTAGAATACTCCTGAGGAGTATGAAGACTGAGGAGGCAGACTGCATGTACAGAGAGGCTGTCAGGCTGGAGGATCAAAGTCATTCATGCCTAATCTGGTCCCCTGCCCTGCAGCAGGGACAACAGAGATCATTAGGTGTCTAAGGCATATCTTGGCTCCTTTGGGAGTTTGTGCTCTTGATAAAAAGCAAACCTGAATGTAGCTATAAAGAAATGACTGTCTTTTTAGACATGAAACCCAGAGCTGAAAGGGGCCCTCTCAGGGAAGACTCACTGATGAGGCAGTGGCAGTGGCTTTGTGTCATGACTCTGGGTGCCCCTGTGCCCACCACACTGACTTCAGGGGCAAAGCCACTCTTTAATATTGTACTTTGGGTGCTGTCATAAACCTCCTTACCACTGAAACAAGCAGTGATGTTCAAAATGAAGTTTGCTAATGGCCTGGAGTATCTACAGATAGAGCTGCAGAAATACAGGTAAGTTGGCCTGAGGTTAGGCGGCTTCTGTAGGACTCACATTACTCCTTACGCAATTTCTCTGTTCCCTTAACTAGCCCTCCTGGATTCCTCAGCAAGATACGGAGACTCTACTAGGTCAGAACTGAGAGAAACAGAGGCCTCAGTGTGATTCTTACTTCTTTGTCCTGTCTATAATCTCCCTTTGTCTGAAATGGTTAAAGTTGAGAGTATGCTTACCATTGTGCACACACATACACACACACACACACACACACACACACACACACACCATGAAAGATCTAGTGTTGGCCCCAATTACTAAGTGCTTCCCTGGCAAGCGCAAGGGCCTGAGTTCAAGCCCTGGTTCCACCAAAAAAAAAAAAAAAGAAGAAGAAGAAGAAGAAGAAGAAGAAGAAAAGAAAGAAATATGAGTGTAGACATCCGGATCTCAGAGAATGATGTTAGTGATCAGGTGAGGCATGGAAATGGAGGACATGATAGCTTAAAACTATGTATAGGAAAATCTCATCTTTCTAAAATAAATGTATTTGTCATAGCTATAGTCAAATGGATGCTTTTTATAGGCTAACTGTGCTACGTGCTTTCCACGTGTTATGTTGGGCAGTCTTGACCACAGCACTGTGAGCTGGGCACTGCAACTGTCTCCACTTTCTGATCAATGAGGAAATGCTACTAAGTGGCAGCGCTTAAGCTAGAAGTCGGGATTGTGTTATTCCCAAATCCTTGCCCTAAACACAGCTTCATAATGCCTTTCACAGATATGTCTGCACACACACAGAAGCAAAATGTCTGGAAACTGCCTAAGTAACAGCAGTCATCTTTCATGGAATTCTTACTGATTGTATTCTTCTTCGTTTTCTCTTTTCTAATTTTGAATATAGAAAACATGTATTCATCCATAACAACCATAATATCAAAAGACCACCTCATTTCAAGCTGAATATGGTATCAGTAACCCTGTGTCCTTGGACCACCTCATTCCAGAGGGCTCCTTGGCTGGAAGAATTTCATTTCAACCTAATAGCCAAAGTCATGGTGACCTTTCCTTCTCACCTTCTTGTCCTGTTGGTTCTCCAGGAGAATGTAACTATGGAGGCAGAGTGACTGATGACAAAGACCGGCGTCTCCTCCTGTCTCTTTTGTCCACATTCTACTGCAAGCAAATCGAGCAGGACCATTACTATCTTGCTCCTGGAGAGACTTACTATATCCCACCCTATGGCTCCTACCAGGTAATGCATGAAAGCCTCAGAAGCCTTCATACAGATAGGGTGCAGGGTGGCCAACAGAGCCCAGAGGTGGCCATGGGCTTCCTTACTTGGGTCTTCAGGCTGTTTCTGAAGGCCATCAGGGGATATTTTCCTGTATAATGAATGCTAGGTTTTTACTCAACAGTGTTTCAAGACATGAGGCTCATCCGGGTTGCTGGGGAAGAAGGGAAGATGGCAAAGATGAAGCTGTGGTAGTGAACTGGCTGATAATTGCTACTTATATTACCTATTATATGCCAAAGTCTTATTCCTTTATGACCTCACTTGTCTTCCCATTTACAGATAAGGAGGCTGGACTTTCAGATGACTAGCTCCAGATTCCACTACTGGCTAGTGACAGAGCTGGGATCCAACCCAGTTCCATCTAACTCCAAAGCCAAGATGACTAGGGGAACAAAGAGAGTTGTGGGAGGGGGGCATCTCTACTATTTTCATATCCTTTAGGAAACTCTGTAGGGAGTGCTTGGGGTATGTTCACACAGACTGGAGTGGGCAGTACAACTGATGCAGTGTGATTCCTGTTCAAGCTGGACCCAGCCAAACCTAAAGCACCTGTTTGACTGCAGGGGTCCTCCATTTACATCAACTGAAGGTTTTCTTTCCAGTCCTATATCGACTATCTCAGGAACCTTCCCATCACAGCCCACCCAGAAGTCTTTGGCCTCCATGAGAATGCTGACATCACCAAGGACAACCAGGAAACCAACGAGCTCTTCCAGGGGGTGCTGCTGACCCTCCCTCGACAGTCTGGAGGGTGTGGCAAATCACCTCAGGTAAAGACTCAGCCAAGGAAACAGCATTCACTTTCCCAGGCACTTCCCCATCTAGTGGGCATACAATTGTGCGTGACGACCAAAAAAAGCTGAAAAAGCTGGAGATTCAAAATGGCAACTATTCCTGTGTGACTTTCGTGATGGTTTGTATCTCCACATATTACCTATACTCATATATTTAACTATTTTGCTTAAAAACATTTTTTAAGTTGTACATCAGAATTATAAATATAGTCATGACAGGTACAATAAAGTCATGACAGGTACAGAAGGAAGGAAGCAAAAATGGCCAGAAGAAAGAGAGACAGGGAGGGAGGAAGGGAAAGTTAAACATTAGGTAAGTTCTTCCCTGATGGCCTTGCTGGGCAAAGCCCGAAAATCAGTAAGAGTTAAAGTTTAATTTAGTACTAATCTGAGATGCTCTATCGGAGAGGAATGAAAAAAGAAAGGTGATCAAAATTTGAAAATAATAGTTTTTCATCATGAATTCAACATTATTTATTTTGTGTCCAGAAACACCTAAAGAATCCCTCTGGGTTCTCTAGCAGTCCCTGTGTACGCTTTGTGAAGCCGGCTGGGCTTCCTGCTCACGTCTAATTACAGACTATGCACCCTGGGAAAGGAAGCAATTGGCTCCAAGTCCTTCTGTCAGAGGCAGAGCCCGACCCAACACCACATCTTGTCTGCTTCTGCTACTCTTTTTCCTCCTACCTGTTCCTTTCTTCTCTCCACGCACTAAGTTGCCTCAGGTTCTGCCCTTCTGCAGTGCAAGTCTTGCTTATTGAATTTCTTGATTTGGCTTATAGTGCCCTAAGTGTTCCTTGGTATGAGGATAAATCAGCCTGGTTGGTATACCAAATGGAGGGGTGGACATTCCCTACAGTAGGAAGAAGGAAAGGAGTATGTTCCATCCTCTCACACCTGTGGACTGGCAGAACTCTCCGGCTTTCCCGCATCCAGCCTCTACTCATCATTGGTACTCTGGGCCTGGCCTCTCTCCCCCTTGGCTAAGCCCACTGCCAAGAACTTTTCTTGTTCAGTGCTGGGAGTGACCTGCTACCTTCTCAAGTGGCACTGGCCCTGAGTTGCATCAGTACCAGGCACTGGCCGTTAGAAGCTTGCTGTGACAAGATTCTCACCCCAAGGTTGACCTTAAGACAGGAAATTGTTTTTGCCACCTAGATGAGCAGAAATTTCCTGCCTGGACCTAGATGTGAAGACAGGCCTCTTACTGTTTAGCATGTTCATTTTGGGACAAAGAGTAATGTCCTGCCCAACACTGGCGGCATGACGCTCGTCCTCATTTTCCCTGGGAGCAGAACTGGCTTCTGTAGGAGTTTCCAGGGAGGTTGGCAGAATGTTTAAAAAGATGTTCATCTTATTTCTCATTCACTTATTTTCTGCACGAAGGAAACTGTTGAGGAGCTGGCTCAGGATGTACTCTCCAAGCTTCCCAAAGACTTTGACCTGGAACAGATCATGAAGTTATACCCTGTGGTCTACGAGGAGTCCATGAACACTGTCCTACGGCAGGAACTCATACGATTCAACAGGTAGGCTGGATGATTTCACTTGCCTACTGGACTTGGAGCAACATGGGGAGGATCTAACAGGGAGCAGCTGAGACGGGCACTTGGTAAGCATTGCTGTGTAGAGAAACAGTTTGCTCCATCCTTATGGAAAGCTGTACCCAGCATGTGCTGGCCCAGAATTGAAGCACACCTATTCACCCTCTCTCATTCATCCACAATACATCTACAGTTAAAAGAAAAATATCAGAACTACTCTTATTGAGCTATTAGTACCAGATACTGTTTTAAGCAGTTATGGTTCTTTCAAATCATGCGTAGTCTTTTGAAATATGTAATTACTAATCTATCATCATGGTACAGATGAGAAAACTCATTAGGGGTGATGATCTATAGTCTTCATTCATGCAATCAGACACTAGATCTAACCCTTCACTTCTAACCTACTCATCTTTCCCTAAGGTTGCTGGAGTTCCTCCATGGTAGTGGCAGAGGCCTTTCCTAGTCTTTGCCACTGGCTATTGTAAAACAATATTGGGATTCAAAAGGGTAAAGTAGCTTGCCAAAGGCATATAGTTGCAGAACTGAGTTTGAACCCATGTTGTTTGATTCCAGAATCCATGTACTTACTGAGTAAAATAAGCGTAAATGTAGCAAATGTAGCAAAGTTCATCCCATTGCTTTTCCCATAGAAGTGAGGAATTATGGGCTGGCCACTGAGTCTCATGTCCTTCTGTTTTCATCCCTTTCACTTCCCCAGTTATGACAACATAAAACTCAGTGAGATCACCTGGCTTTGGTTTCTAAATAGTCAAAAGAGTTATCAGACTACATCAGTCAGATGAGGAAATTGAGGCCCAGAAATGACAGTGGTATCATGAAAATCTCAAGTGACTCAGTGCCAAGTAGGCTTAAAACCATCATTCCTGCCCCAAATCCAGGTTACTCTTCCAGCTACTGTGGTGTCACCTTCATTGGCTCACTGCTCACTTTTCAGGCTTGCTCTGGAAGGCAAGCTGGAGAAATGTCATCTGGGCATTTCTCCGCTTCTGTAGTCTCTCAAGTCAACAGGCACTTGGCCATATGGGAGGCAAAACAAAAATGAGGAATAAACCTAAGATGAGGCCACTTCTTCTGTGAATGAGTTGCCCTGGCAGAATGGGCTGCAGGCCTCCATCATCCACTCATACGCCAATCCTCACGCCTTCTTCCTCTGCCACTACGCAGTCCTCTGTGGTCACTGGAGCCCCTCTTTAGTGGTCACAAAAGCCTTCCCAGTCTTTACCACTGGCCACTGGATACAGGGGGCAGGGGCAGGCAATAGCCGGGA
>NDGN011453495.1:0-10260 GCA_002564285.1 Tympanoctomys barrerae
CTTCCTCTTTCCATGATTTGAGTCACTGCTGGGTGGCAACCTGGGGAGATGGAAGAACACAGGCAGACAGCTCCTGGAGCCTCAGAGCTCAGGATGGGCAAGGACTGCAGAACAGTGTGGTCTTGGGAGCCGTGCTACAGAGCTAACACCAGGGAGCAGGCAAGAGGCTCATTGGTGTTGGTCCTGGTGGTTGTGAGCGTATGGGGCAGCTGGCCCAGCACTTCTCACACAGGGATGCTGCTGCCTCTTGGGGACACTAAGTCAAGTCCAGAGACATCAATGTTTGTCACAACTGATGAGCACTGTAGCATCTTATAGTTAGAGGCCAGAGATAGTGCTAACTGTTCTTCAGTACACAGGACTTTTGTCTCAACAATTATCCAGCCTGAAATGTCACTAGTGCTGGGCATTGGGAAATACTGGCCCAGGTAGGACACAGAGCTACCAAGGAGCCATCTCATGCTTTAGGCCATGAGAGGGAGCTTGGAGCAGCTTGGCATGGCAGAGCTTAGGATGTGGGCACAGAGGAGCAGGTGGGCAAGACCAACTTGGTGAGATAGCGGCAGGTGAAAGCAGATTCCAGGCTGACCTCCCAGAGGAAGAGGAAAAAGCAGGGAGAAGAAAGAGGTTCATGGAGGCTGAGGCAGCTGTGAAGGAGGCAGCAGGAGCAAGATAGGCCTTGTCGCAGTTTAAAAGAACCGCAACCCTTGGGCAACACTAGGGACGAGGGTTGCTGACACTGCAGGGACTGGGGCGGGGGGAGGCCAGTCAGTTCCACAGGTGGGAGGTTACAGGGTGCTGGTGAGCTGTGAATGGAGACTCAGCCAGTATCAGGGGACCAGGGTAGCAGGGTCATTCCCAATGCAGCCTCTGCATGTCACCTCCATGGGCCCACAGGCTGTTGTCCTCAGCTCCTTCAACTCTGGGAAGCTGGTGGTCTGCAGAGGTCACTGCAACTGAGAAATGGATCAAGGTCAGGAAGAAAGCAGAACCTGGGAGAGTGGGGAGCAGGTGTGCGAGGCTCCAGTGGGCCAGCCCAGATCTCACCTCAGCTCTGGGTTTCTCATAGGAGGTGCTTAATCTACTGCGAGGGCCCCCCCAGGAAGTTACACTCCTCCTTTGCCGACCGCTTCCAGGTGTGCTGCCAGAGATGGAGCCAGGGTGGCAGGTAAGATATGGTGCCCCCATTTGTGAACTCCTGTCTGGAGCTCTGACCCTGTCGGTGGTCCTGAGAAACCCTGGCTGCCGGGAGGGAGGCTCAATATAGCCAAAAGGTAGCTTGCCCCAACTGCAGAGAGTCTCTGCCCTCTCCCTGCTTCTTCCCCTTCCTCCAGGGAGCTTAGTCTTTTACTCTCTAGGCCTCTAACTGCTTGGATAAGGCCCAACACATCATTGTCCTGTTTCTTATTTAAACATTAACCACATCTAAACAGTACCTTCACAGAGATGTCTAGACTGTTGTTTGAGCAAGAGTATGGGTCCTCTGGCCTTGCCAAGTTGGCACATGGTATTATCCACTGCTATGGCCCTCTGGAGTCTGTGGGAAACAGATATTTTGGCAGGGACTTCAGTCCAGGAAGTTTATAGGCCTGGCCCTCTGGCTATCTCCTGCAATGGTGCTAGAAGCTGGCTGGGCAGAGGAAGAACCAATGTGGTGCAGCCAAAATAGGGGCCTCAGCTAACAACCTAGGGAGCTGTGGAGTTGGGACAGCTCCTTGGGGCATCCTGAATGGCACCCTGCTCTGATCAGCGTTGGGCTGCATGGGCCCAAGGCAGGGGCCTAACTTTGGCTGTGGTACCTCCTGGGAGAGCCTGGCTAGGGTGCACTAGGTTCTATGCGTGAAAGAGAAGCAACTATTCTTGGTACCATGTAAAACTAAGATGTACATAGGCTGTCTAGAGAAGATGTCTGCATGGGGAAGAGTCTTGAAGACAGGGCCGATAAGAGGGAATTAATTGAGAAGTCAGAATGGAGCACCCACCCTTGAGAGATCTGGGACAGAAAATCAAGATGTGTGGGGTGGAGAGGCAGAGGTGGGGAAGTGGTAGGGAGCCAGTACATTCTAGGGGAGCAGAAAAGGAGGGTACAAGTCTCTGGAGCAGGCTAAAGGGATTGCTTAACTGCATGTAGCTGAGCAGTGCTGTGAGCTTCATGAGGACAGAGAATTTCTCTTTGTCTTGAGGATGACATGGGTCAATGAACATTCTGATTAGAGCCTTTCATGAGTGTTTTGTGTGTGTGTTGGGGGGGGTGGAAGCCTCACTTCTGAAGTGCAGGATAGAAGGGGGACATGTGGTAGTAGTGAGAGCTCACACTCTTCTAAGGGGCTGGCTGGTAAATAGAGCACTATGTAGTCTGGGATGCAGGCTGAACTGGAGGAATTTGCCTGGGGAAGTGGGGGTGCCTTATCTAAGGTGTCCATTTTTCCTGTGCAATCAGAAGAAAGGTGAAGAGAGTGTCAGAAACTTGAGTGATCTGAGAAATCACAGAGTAGGAAGGCAGGGAAGCGTGTTTACTAAAGGCTCAGGAAGATCATCTGGAAGTCTTGCAGGCCATTGATCACCCACACTTGTACAATGAACCTGGGCATAGATGGAGACTCAGATTTGGTGTAAGGTCCACAGCTGGGCTCACTGGGACCCAGGATCAACACCTGGAACCTGCAGGAGGCAGGTGGAAGCGGAGAAGGAAGCAAGGAGGAGCTGGAGGTCCACTTCCTTTGTAGGGGAGCAACTCTTGGGTGAAATCACCAAATCCATAGGGTCACAGTAACCCAAGGATGTACATGGGAGAAAAAGGGGTGATGAAAAAGCAGCAGGTGGAGGACTGGAAGCTCTCAGAATGGAGGGACTGCTGTGAGCCAGAGAGATGGAGTATACAGAGGAAGATTTCAGTGGTCTTTCTCACCAAAGAACCATGGGATATAGCTCTTTCTCTACTTTTTATTTTTTAAAAACTTTATTTATGTATTCATTTATTTGGTATAAGGTCTCACTATGCAGCTTGCACTCATAGTGATCCTCCTGTCTCAGCCTCCCTCGTCCTGGGATTACAGGTGTGCACCACCATGCCCAGGGCTGGTATGACATGCAGTACTAGGGGCTAAACCTGGGTCATTATGCTTGCCAGGTAGGCAATTAGACAGCCGAGCTATCTCCCCAGCCCTCTTTCTACACTTTTAAAATCTCATTTATTGTAAATTTTAATTTTTGTTATGTCCTTTTATATAATGTACACAGTATCAGTGGATATAATTTAGAATTAAGTAAGTGTGCACTTCAGGGGAGTGTCCCTCCATGGGTGGCAAAAGAGGAGGTGCTCTGTTATGCCCAGATGTGGATTTTGAATGGAGCCAGCCTAGTTTTCAGGAGAAGGTAAAATCATGACTCTGTAGAGTTATAAATAGGAATACATGCTAAAGATTTTTTAAAAACTCATTCACAGAGGAAAGCAGGCAGATGTTAAAACTGGCTCAAAAGAGATTTCAAAGAATGTAATTATCTCGTGAGTTGTAAAATAGCTCTAACAGCCTGATTGTGGCTGCAGTCAGAAAGTCTGCACAGTGTTGTGCAGCACGCGCAAGTTGCACCAGGGCCGCGGAGACAGAGGGCTGTGAACAGCAGAGGAAAGCTGAGTCGTGTTTGGGGGAAGAGCCTTGTATTTCAGTACAGAGTGGTCTGTGGTGACAGGTGAAGATGAACAAATAAGCGAAAAGCTTATTATTGGAAAGAGAGGTAGACTGTCACTGGTTTTCATCTGCTTTAATTGTGTCTAAGTTTTACAAATACAGTAGCTCTCCCCTATTCACAAACATATGTTCTGAGAGCCACAAAGGATATCTCAAACAGTAGAAAATACTGAGCCCCATATATCAGTGGTCCTCATCTTTTGCCCCAGAAACTGGCTTTGTGGGAGGCAGATCTTCCATGGGGTGGGGGAGAGTGTTCATGGAAGCCAGCAGCCTAGAACTCTGAATGCACAGTTCACATGGGAACTGGAAGCAGCTGCTGATCCGACAGGAGGTGGTGTTCAGGCTGTGATGTGAGCCATAAGGAGGGGTTGTGAATACAGATGAGGCTTTGCTTGCTCACTCCTCTCTCATGTCCTGCTGGGTGACCCTGTTCTTATCGGTTCATGAATTGGTATCAATCTTAGGCCAGAGATTGGGGATTCCTGCTTTGTGTATTTTGTTTTCCTTTCTATAAAACCAGCAGTGTTGCCATGTAATATCAGGACTAATCTGTCCTTCCATAGTCTGTGCTCTGATGCCTCCTTTAAATCACTACTCTTATGCTTTGGAGCATCATTAAATATATTAAGGTTACTTAAACAAAGCACTACCACGTGGTAGTAGTTGATATGATAATCAGGACAGCTGTAAAGTGTCTAATTAGCAGGTAGTGAGTGCATCTTAGATATTCTGGACCAAGGTATGATTCACATTTTAGGCAGGATGGAGTAGGAAGGCCTGAGATTTCACTAGGATATTCAAAATAGCCTATAATTTAAAATGTATGTATTATTTATTTCTGGAATTTTCTAGTGTCTTAGCTCCTTTTTCTTGTTGCTGAGACAAAATACCCAATACCTAAAGTTAAAGGAGGGAAGGTTTATTTAGCTCACAATTTGCAGTGGTTTCAGTTCACAGTTATCTAGCTCTAATGCAAAGCGGCATGGCAGAGGGCCATAACAGAAGAGGAACAATTCATGGTGGCCAGAAGACATAAGGCAGCAAGGTATAAGAGATGACCCTTTTTCTCTCCTTTGTATCTTTCCAGGCTATATTCCCTTAGGGCTGGTAACACTCATACACATAGTGGGGCACCATTCATTCTACCCACAACTATGCAAAACCAACCAGAAGACTAATTTTATAATCACACACCCATGACTCCTTGATCACACACTCTAGATCCAGTCACCGCTGAAAAGCCCCCCTATGAGTACATGAGGCTTTGGGGGAGACATCTAGCTACAAGTTATAACATGTAGTTAATATTTTCAGGCTCTGATACATGAAATCACAGAAAGTAAATCCATGAATGAGGGGTGACTTTGCATTTTTCATTAACAAAAGCAGCACTCATACTTATTGTGTCGTTTCATTGTGCCCAGGTGAAGGTGCATAGAAATAAGGCTGAGTGTGTTACCTGGGGTCCAGGCAGCTGGTAGGGAGTTGGTGGAGAAAAATCTGATCCCAAGCCTATCTCTTACCTGATCTGATCTACAATAATGTAAAAAAAAAAAAAAGCTTTTAATTTGGAAAGAAGCAAGCTTTAGAGCTTTCTTAGTGCGTACTATGGAGGCAGTAACCATTAGCTTTTCTTTTAATAGGCCCAGATGAACAAAGAGTTCACCAGGGCAACGTGTACAGACTCAGAGAAGAGCCCCAGCCTGGATCAGGAGGACAGCTGGAGGGACAGCACTTCCCCAGATGCAGGAGAAGGCCTGGCTCTTGGAGAGGCACCAGGGGGTCAAGACAAGGACAGACCCTGGGCCAGGTCCTTGGCACTTCCTCTGGACTCCCATCCTCACTTATGCCAACATCACCAAGAGACAAAGGTGCCACCCCTGGGTTCCCCTTTGGAAGAGGATATGAGGCAGAACTGCTATTCCGTGTGTGACATCAGGAGACTTGGCAGGTAAGACTTGTGACTTTGAAGACAGTTTATAAATTGTGGGTATTGCATTGCTAGATGGTTGCTACCAAGTAATCTGTGACTCCACCTAGATGCAATCTGTGTCCAGGACTGTTCTGGGCTGTTGGAGGAGAGGCAGAAGGAGCACAGGTCTGCAGATGCTGTGTCCACAATTGTGGGCTTTGGGGAAGCAAACCCACCCAGGCCATAATTGTCCCCAGGATGTTTTACAGGCTGTGCATGGCCTAGCTTGAGTTCTCTCAGAGCATGCAAACCTTTCCCAGCACCATGACAGCCTTTTAAATCTCTGTGGTATAAAAACAGCTCTTGTGTACATCCTCATTTTTGGTGCTAGTAAAGCATTAAAAATACACTGACATCTTAAACACAGACTGAAACCTTCACTCTAATAATAATTTTTAAACTTAGTCTTCATTTCTGTGCGCACTCACCCTTAAGTATTTCTAGTCCTGTTGTCTGAAAAGCATACCCCTCATTTCAGTTTGACAAATGTCTGTTATCCGTGCCCAAGGCACTTGGAAACCAGGTAGTAACAGAGAGGGCTACAAATGCAGGCTAAGTAGCTGCTTTTGAGCATTTGTTGTAGCAATACACATGGGCTGAAGACAAGCCAGTGTCATCTGTGTTTGTCACTGTACAACCCTGCTGAGGTTAAAATGCTCCTCTCTGGTGGCCATCCTAGGCAAGTGGCTAGAGCAGATTCGTAGGCACTGGAAGTGCAGTCAGTGTTCTGGACCCCGGGTTCTACATTTGTGGAACCAAGAAGCTATAGATTAAATATATTATAAGACAAACTGCACCTGGATTTAACACATACGGATTTTTTTGTCATTACCCCTAATATAATGTAACAACTATTTATATAACATCTTCACTCTATTTGGAAGTCTAAGTAATATAAAGATGATCTGAGGCACATGGTAGGGTGTGTGTAGCTTGTACACACATATGTCCTACATTTTATGTAAGGGACTCCAGCACCTGGAGACCTGGGTAGGACTTGGGTAAGACTTGGGCCCTGAGGGGGTCCTGGAGCTACTGTCCCCTATGGACACAGAAGGCGCCCAGATGCAGCAGTGGTGAGTATGAGATGATGGAGTCCTGAGAGAAGAACTGTGACCAACAGGGGCCAGGCACACACTTCTGAAAGCATCCAGATACAACTTCTAGGACATAGCACCAGTCAAACAACTCACTAATTTGTGCAGTAGGTCAGGGTGCCTACTGCCAGCACATCCACCAGTGTTTCTCATTTTCATCATCTGATAGTGAATAGAAACCTAAGCATATTTATTGTTGCTTTTGAGGTTATACTCTAGGTAGTGCTTGGTACACCTGATAAAATAGCAAAGTGAATAACCTACAAGGCCTTATCCAAGGACAGCCATTAGTATGCTCCTGCAGGACATATACAAACTCCCGGCAGACAAGGGAACCCCTGCTTGTGTTTTTAAAGATTTTACTACCAGGTAGTTTGGGAGGATGAACAGGGACCCTGACTGCAGGCTTACAAAGTGGCTCTGGATTCTGCACATGCCTATATTCCAGGGTAATCAATAGTTACTCAAAGTAGGCATTATTATTAATATTGTTATTTAGTAACTGTCAGCATATGCAAGAAGTGCTTCATTCTTGGTGTCATGGACTATCAGCCTCTTCTGTGTCAGATGATAGAATGTAACCACGCATTCCATGCTGGAATCTGCACTGTCACATCCTGCTCTTAAGAAATACCAGCTTTTGTTCGAATATTTTTAGGCATGCGGAGCTCAGTCCCTCTATAGGTGACCCACGTTATCATCATGTACTTGTTGATCACAAAATCCTTCCTTATACTAAGATTAAATCCACCTTCTTATGTCATCTACTTGTTTTTTGTCATTTTGCTGGCCAAAAATAATCACACTATTTAGTTTTTCTGAATTAAATTAAATTTGGCTTAGTGTCTTACTTGCCAAGGTGTACCAGATGTCCCAAATCTGTCATTCTTGGAAGGGTCTCCCTTTGAAGGGTCACACAAGAGTGTCATGAAAGTTTTCCAGGGTATTCTAGCAGAGCCTCTGATCTTAGCTTTGTGGTCCATGCAGCCATGGGCAACAGCTTTGCTGTACAGGTCTTGGTTTTAATTTTACCTTATTGTCTCTTTCCCATTCAGCAATCTTCCCACATCACCAAAAGAAAGACTCAGACCCTTAGAGCTCTTCCAACAGGACACAAGCCTGTGCTCCATGTGCATACAGCTGGCGACCTTCCTCACAGGAGGGACAGCATGGCACTTGCCCAGCAGTCACACAAGGCAGTCCCCGCTCCTGTGTAGATTTGGAATTAGGATCATAGAGTGGTATGATGGCTCTTTGCAGGCCTTCTTAGATGTTTCCGTAGCTCTGAGCTGGCTTTCTGAGGCCAACTACCACTTTGTTTCTGACATCCAGGTCAAATCATTTTGTGCAGTTTAGAATAAAAGGAGCAGGAACTTTAGGAAGCTTGTGTTCATCTTCGCAACTTGGTGGTGTACCTGGAGAGCTGATGTTCCTTCCTAGTTATAAGTAAGGACCATAGCTACTCCACAAGTCACTGCAGGTCAAAAGCAAAACACAGAGCAGAACCTGGCACATAGTAGGGCTTAATATGAGTCTGTATTCCTTCCTTTTCCTGGGCTATTTCTAGCTAAATGACAGGTCCCATCAATTGAAATTTCCATCCAACTGCCAGAACGTACAATATGCCAGGTGGCTACTCCTAGCACCAGATGGCTGCCAGCACCCCAGGAAACCCAGAGTATGCTTGAAAAAGATCGCATTTCATGTTTTATTTCTCATTCTTTTCTACATTCTATTTCTAGAAATTAAAAAAAGATTATGTAGCGGTAGATTCTCACAAAGCCTGGCATTGTAAAGAAGTGCGATATAGTAGTTGTCATGAAGGAAAGTTGGGGTTCTGTGCCTGCTGAAAGTTGGGAGAGCATGGCTGGGATGCAGCTGATGCAAGATTAGTTTCTAAAATATGGGTAAGAGGTGAAAATCCCATTATTTCATATTACCCTTGAACATCCCTTTGGATAATGTGATGTTACATGCTTCCCAGGTATAGAAGCAAATCTTTTTTTTTTTTTTTCAAGCCTAGATAAAATCTAAAGGCTTATATTTATGCTCTATGTAAAATGTATATCCAGGAGCTGAGACTGTTGGAGGAGATGGAGGGTTCCCTGCTCCCACATGTTTAGGACTTGTATCCTGTGAGTGAAAAGTTGGTCATTGCAGAGTAATTAAGGTTCTCTCTTCCTCCCTCTCCTTCTCATAAATAGCTGAATCCATGTAAGTAAAGATGCATGTAAATTCTCCAAGTTTCATTTTCTAAAAGTGATAACAAGTATTTGTGGCCACCTAACAATGCAAAATAAAGCAGGAGTCCTTGAAATGGGCCTAAAGTGGCAGACACCTTCTCAGTAGGGCACTGTGCCTGGAAATCAAAGGACCACTAGAAGACGAAAGGTTTAATGCAACTGTAGCTGCTAAGCCAGCTGTGACGAGAGCAGCTGGAGAGGACAGAAGCTGGCTGCTGGAGAGGGTGAGGCGCAGCCTGGCCAAGGCCAGCAGTGGCCTCACACCCAGCAGGGCCCACGGCAGGCAGGTATGAATGCTGCCTTCTCTGAGTTCCCTCATGTGCCTGCAGGCTCTCAGAAAGGCTCACTTCACACACACCTCTCTGATAACAACTAAACACATAACTCTAGCTAGGGCTTACCGTTGGTGCCTCAGATCTGCAGTGCCCTTGTCCTCTCTACCTTGAGGTCTTGGAGCTGCTGCATGCTGACCCACTAACTGCTAAGTGCAGCTTGTGGAAGTAGGGCCCAGAGCCTTCTGCCATACCCCTGGGACCAACAGGAACAGTAGGGTGGAACCTGGTGCTAGAGAAGCAGAGAAGGTGGAGCCCCACAGGAAGAGGCACAAAACCTAATTTTGGTTGATGCCACATTTAGCTACTCCTTATAAAGACCTCTTTGCTGCCTTTCAGGCCAAGTTCATAACAAGAAAATGACATGTTTTCCGGTAATTTTGAAACAATTTCAGGTGTCACTACCCCTCTATGTAGATTTAGAAATTGTTTAATTTACTTTTATTTTAAAATCACAAACTATGAAAACTCGGGGTTAAAGTAAATGTCTTAACTATTTGACAGTATTGAAAATCTCTGATGTTTTAGAAATATAGCATGTCTAATTGTAAAAGTACAAAAGTGGAACTGAGTGTTGTTCCTGTTTAGAAAATTACAACCTGTTAGAGTTCCCAGAATTTCAGAGAATAAGATTAGAAACTGATGTCAACTGGTACTAAAAAGTCTCACTCATTAAAAATGTTGTAAAGGAAGAAGAAGAAGAAAAAACCAAAACCATAACTTCAGTGAGTTCCAGTGTGAGGAAATAGACCATTATGATCCCTGAACATTTCAAGCCTGAAGTGCTCTCTGCTAACTTGATCTGTCTTCCTGAGAGGTGGAGATGCCTGGGTGGTCCAGATGTATTTTTTTGTTTTGTTTGTTTTTCCCATAATTTTATTGAGAAACAAATAGCAATGAGACAGTTTCAAATCAAATTAGTAG
>NDGN011453497.1:0-11879 GCA_002564285.1 Tympanoctomys barrerae
TCTCTCTCTCTTTCTCTCTCTCTCTCTCTTTCTCTCTCTCTCTCTTTCTCTCTCTCTCTGTATGTGTGTGTGTTTCTCGAAGACAAACTTGGTTTGAAACTACAGTGACCAAAAAAAAAAATGTATGTGAATAACATGATCCCACCTAAAAATATGTTTCTCACACAATCGTTTTTCAGGAAAGAAAAGGCAAGGATGCCTGGAAATAGCTGCATCTAATCAGCCCCGTCCCAAGCAATCAGCTAAAGTCCAGGAAATTCCATATGTAGCCAGAAGAATAGACATCCTGGAGCGTTTTGCCACAGCTAACATTAGCGGAAACAGCCCCCCATCAGTGCTATGAACAAAGAACGGAGGGTGAGGAAACGCCAGCGGGTCCCACCTCCTCCGTGCTGGGAAGCTGGTGGCCATGGGGACACAGCCATGGAACAGGGACCCCTCAGCTGCCTGGCTGCCCCGTGGGCCTTTGTTCTGAGTCCATCTTTGACAGCAGCCTACAGCAACCTTCTTCTCCCGGGAGAATAATGAAAACAAGAGTGACAGGGCTCCACATCCCTTCCTAATTCATCCTAACATTTTAGTTCTTTAAAATGTTTGTTCACATAGCAATGGTTTGTCCTCAGTACTTTTTGGATCTTCTGAAGGAAATCCTTTTCTCTCTAAAGCCCATATTATGTATTTTTTTCTAAAAGACTTAAAGTTTACCCTTTTGTGATGAACTTTATATGACTGAAAGTCATGAAAAGCACAAGGGAAGACATTATTCAATTTCACCTTCTTGAAACAAAGAACTTCTGCTTGTCAAAACTAGCACAAAGAGATGAAAACAAATCAGCCACAAAGTGGGAGAAAAGTCTTACATCTTATCTGACAAAGGACTAGGACTAAATTGACAATGTCTACAGTTCTAGGCAAGCACTTGTGCTGCTAAGCTACATCATTGGCTCTATTGATATATTAAAAGACCATCAATTTCATTAAGAGTCAGGCAAATGCAAATTAAGATAAGATTTTATACCCACTAGATGGGCAAAAGAAATTGTGAGACTGAAAATACTAAGTGTGGATCAGAATGTGGAAAAAACAGAGCCATATTCTCATTGCAACTGTAAATAAGTACTTTTTCTGTGGAAAACAATTATCCAGCACAGGTAAAGGTGACATCTTTGTGACCAGTTGTTTCTCTCCTAGGTATGTCATTGGAGGAAGTGATGGGTTATGAGCACCAGGAAATATCTAGCAGACTGATAGTACAAGCTCCATTCATATTAGCAAACACACTAGCAAAGCTAAGCAAATAGGGCTAGGAGATATCTACCATGTTGCCAATATGTTTAGAAAGAAGGATGCTGGATACAAAATTAAGGGTTGTAGTTGAGTGGGAAGGTATGAGGGTGGAACTGGGAAAGAGAATCCAGCTAACTTGAATTGTATAGTTAGTGTGGGGACACCTCCATTGGCTAGTGGGTCAGGGTGGGGTCTTAGATGTTGCATGTATTTTGTGGTAGGCAATGAATATTACATGATAAATTCATTTTAATTTATAAAACTCATGAGTGAATGAAACAAAATTCTTATTAGCTCAGTGACCATAAAGTAAGAAATGTTGGTTAAATATCAGTCTCATTAAAAGGGGAGGAGAAAGGTCACTCAGGAAGTGATGGGTTATTCGCTGTGGGAAAGGCCTGCCCCCAAGAACATGACAGCTAGCTGGGTGCCCAAGGCCTATGCCCAGGGTTACACTTCTTTTTGTTTGTTTATTTGGCTTTTTTTTTTTTTTGTGGCAGTCTCAGCCCACTTTGGGGATGGGGCTGGTGCAGCATGTGGTGCTGGGATTGAACTGCGGTCCCTGCAGGGTTACACTTCTTAAAGCCTAGGACGGCAAGGGGCCCAGGCAGGGAAGTCAGATCACTGATGGGAGAGGGATGTCACTTAGCACATGAATGTTGTACATGGCACTGTGGAGAGATCTACCTCACGTGACTTTCTTGGAAGAAAACTGAGAGTTCTTCAGGGTGGAGGCCATGGGTCTACCAGGAGGAATGCCCTACTTCCTACCTTGATTGTTCAGAGCTGATGGTGAACTGAGTTGTTTTCAAATACTTCACATTTTAAATCGTTATTCAGAAACTCAGCGCTTGAAGTCTCAGCACCTTCATATTTGATACTCCTAGCACCAGTCACATCACCACAATCTCTCCTTCATGGCTATTTTTATTTCTAAAATGTTTGTGTCTTACCAAAAAATTACATGATTAATCACCTTATTGTACTGACAACTTGAGAAAAATATATGTGTAATTCTTTTCTTAAGATTGATTCCAAGGCCCAGCCAAATAGCTCAGTGGATGAAAGTACCTGCTTAGGCAGATGCAGGGGACAAAAGTTTGATTCCTTGGCCTGCCGTGCTGGGCCTGCCCCCAGGGCACACTGAGATCCTGTTTGAGACTGATAGTGCACACCTGTAATCCCAGCACTTGAAAGGCTGTAAACAGGAGGATCACTAAGAGTCTGATCTACACAGTGAGATCCTGTACACCCTGCAGACCCTGTTCTAAGTACAAAAAGGTAAAAATAAAATAAAATAATAAAATAAAAGATTATTTCCAAAACGTTAATTAATATTTACTTGAGAAATAATAATAGTACATATTTACAGAATTCAATCTGAAGTTTCAATACATGTGTATATTGTCTGATGATCAAATCAGTTATCAGCATATTCATCATCTCAAACATTTATCATTTCTTGGCTATAAGAACATTGAAAATCACAGCTGGTTTAAATATGTAATACATTATTGTAGACTACAGGGACTCTGCTGGGTCATACAGCAAGAGAGATTCCTCTTCTTACATAGAGGTAATCTTGTACGCCTGGGCCAAGCTCCTTCCTTCCTCTTTCACTCCTCTCTTCAGCCTTTGCTACCCTCCATTCTACTCTCTACCTCTGTGAGTTCAATTTTTGTAGATTCTGCATATAGGCATAAGATCATATGGTACTTGGCTCTCTGTACCTGGTTTATTTCACTTACTATAATGTTCCTGTAGACCTAGTCATGTTGTCCTGAATGACAGGATTTTTTTTTCGGGGGGGGGATGACTAGTACATGTTGACATATATGCAGGTTATTTCCATATTTTGTCTACTGTGAATAATGTAGTGAATATAGGACTTCAGATATATTTTAGCATATTTATTTAATTCTTTTGGGTATATACTATCCAAATAGTAGGATGGCTGACTCAAAACATAAAACAGATAAAAAAAAGATTTGTACTGTTTTCCAAATTAATGTGCTAATTTATAATACCACCAGTAGTGTACAATTATTTCCTTTCTTCCACATCTTTTTAACATTTGCTATTATTTGTATTTTTGATAGTAGCCAGTCTAACAGGGGTGAAGTGATATTTATATTTCAGTAATGTTAAGCATTTGTTCATGCATCTTTTGATCATTTCTACATTTGGTTTTGAAGAATATCTCCTCAGATGCTTTATTTTTAAGTAAGGTTATTTGTTTTCTTACAGTTGAGTAATTTGAGTGTTGTATTTTTTCAAGGTGAGGTATGATTTGCAAATAGTTTTTCCTATTCTGCAAGTTGTCACTTGAGTTTGTTGATTATTTCCTTTGCTGTGAAGAATCTTTTTAGTTTGATATAATGCTATCTGCCATTTTTGCACAAGCTTTTAAAGTCTTGCCCAAAGAATCCTTGCACAGTCCTATGCTAAAGAGCTTTCCCTCTATGTTTTCTTCTGGAATTTTTATAGTTTGGGGGCTTACATTTAAGTCTTTGATCAATTTCAAGTTAATTTTTATATATGCCAAGTGGTAGGATCCAAATATTTTCCTTCTTTATGCAGATATCCAGTTTTTCCAGCACCATTTATTAAAGACCATTTAGCTCCACTGTGTGTGTTCTTGGCACATTTCTTGATAATCAGGGGGGTGTAAAAAAAAAAAAAAAGGTCCTTCATTGTTAGTGGGGCTTTTTGGAGTAGATGGATCGAGGGCGTGTGGTGCTAAGGGAAGGTTGCATGATCACCCAACCAAACCACTGATTGGCTTGCCATAGGTCTGGTATGCATAATGGGAAGACCTACCTTGAGTGTGAGTGGCACCAGCCAAAAGGTGGGTAGCCTAGAAGAGATAAAGGGAAAGGCAGACTGCTTGTGCTACTGCCTTTGCTTGCTGCTTGCTATCTTCTGCTTGTGGTGCTATTCCACGAACTGCTTATCCACTGTAATGGCCCTCTGCCATGACACATTGCCTTGGAGTCAGCCAACTACGGAATGAAACCTCAATGAAGTGTGAGCTGAAATAAACCTTTCCTTCATTGACTTTGTGTGTCTGGTATTTTGTCTCAGCCATGAGAAAAGTACCTAAGTCTATATGTCTGTTTTTATGTCAGTACTTTGCTGTTTTAGTTGTTATAGCTTTGTAGTATATTTTGAAATCAAGAAATATGATGTCTCCAGCTTTGTTCCTTTGCTCAATATCACTTTAAATATTTGGTCTTAACCCACTACTATTGTGGACAACTAGACTGTATTGGATTGTTTTGCTGAATTCACACACCTATAGTATTTAGATGCCAATGGAATATCCATTTCGGACAGGACTAAACAAAAAAGGTGATACAAAGGAAGGACCATTCTGTGTCTGTATATGCAGACTAGTTAGGATAGATATACAGCTACTTTCACTTAATTCAATGAGAAGAAAAAGTTCTACTAATAGTGTTTGGACAGGATATTCTGTCTACATCTTGTACTACAGATAACCTCTAAGAAGATAACAATGTACAGTGTATTAATTATTGAACCTGTCCTATTAATCAGTTTTGAAGCTCTCATTGATATTTATCAGTAAAATAAAATAAATCAAAAATGAATATTTGGTCTTTTGTTATTACTATATGAATTTTAAGATTGTCTTTTCTATTTCTGTGAAGAATGTTGCTGGTATTTTTATAAGGATTGCATCTATAGATTGTTTTGGACAGTATTTTAAGAATATTAATTCTTATAATCATAAATGTAGGATGTTTTCATGCATCTTTTTCAATTTCTCAAAAATTATTGATTTTAGTGTAGAATTCCTTCACCCTCTTGTATATATATTCCTAAGTATAATAATTCCTTAGTGATTTCATCTTTCTTTCTTTCTTTCTTTCTTTCTTTCTTTCTTTCTTTCTCTTCTTCATTCCTGCTTAAATTTTTTGTTTCTTTCTTCTTTATATATTTCTGTTACTCTGTTTACTAAATTCTTAAGTTTTACATTTGGTTTGATAACTTTTCAGCCTTTCCTTTCAGAAAACATTTAGGTGGTCAAATTTCCCTGTGCGGCCACTGCTTTGCTTGCATCGCACGTGCTTGTATCATCTTTCCATTGGATTTAAAATTTTTCTTAGTGATTTCATCTTGAAGTTATTTGTAAGCATGTGTTTAAATATTGCAAAAGGGATAAGGTTGTATTTTTATTAGTTTCTCACATAATTTTCTTTTGTCCAATAATTTGCTTTGTAGGAACTGATTCCTTGACAGCTGTTTTGATTTGTTTTACAGCTTTACACTTGCTCAGCTTTCACATACATTGATTGTGCCTATGTCCAAAGGCCAATTTACCAAATTGTAGATGCATTGTTCTATATTTATTCATTAGATCAAGCCTATTAATTTTATTCATCGGGTTTGTATTCTTATTTGTTTTCTTACTCAATCTCTCAGTATCTTGGAGAGGCATAATAAAAGTTCTCAATATAGGCTAGGTTTATGATTGTATGATTAGTATACCTTGCTAATAATTTCATTATTTAACATTGTAGTTTTTTTTCCCTTTTATGGTGCTCCTTTCAGTTGATTTAGTTTATCAATTTATATTTATTTATTATGTATTTGGTACAGAGTCTCACTACTCAGCTCACATTCATAGTGATCCTCCTGTTTTTCAGCTTCCCCAGTGCTGGGATTACAGGTGTGCACCACCATGCCCAGTCTCAGTGGCAGGCTCAGAATGTGCAGAGATGGGGCCGATGCAGCAAGTGGTGTGGGGGATGAACCCTGCCCTGGCCTAAGCGGGCGCTTAGTCCACTGAGCTCTCTCGCCAGCCCGTTAGCTTATAGTTAGTAGTTGTATAATAATATTTTTCATCTATTTAGTCTTAATGTCTTATTCCCTTATTTTTAGTTGGATTTTTTTGTAAATAAAGTAAAAGTGAATTTATTTTTTCCCCAGTCTGATAGGCTATGACTTTTGATTTGGTAGTTATTACATTCATATTTATTTTTAAATACTGATCTATTTGGATGTATTTTATAATTTTTGGTGTGTTTTCTATTTGTCTGTTTTTATGTTTGTCTTTTTCTTTTTCTCTTTTTGAAATACTTTCTTTTGGGTTGAATTTGGTTTGTTTCTCATTCCCTCAACTGGAAATTTCATCTTTATTTTTAATGAATTCCTTAGAAATTTCAAATTGTATTTTAATTTAAGCCATAGGTCATTCATTTATTCATTCTTTTCAAATAATATAAATAACTTAAAATACTTTTAATTCTGTTCATCCCATTTCAACTTATGAGCATCTGCTATATTATATAATATTTTAGATCTTCTGGTCATTGTCCTCTGAAATTGTACTGTTGCTTTAAATTTGCTTATTTATTTAATATTTTGTTAGCTCATCTCTTTTTTTAATCACAGATTTTCCTGGGACCCAGACTTTTCCTGTATTCTTTCTTCAGTACAACTTTTCGAAATTCAGTTGGAAAAGGTCTCTGAGTTTTTATTTTCTGAAAATGTCTTTAAAGTCTCTTCTTTTGGAAGACTATTTCTATGGTGATATCATTCTAGATTGATAATTATTTCCCCTCTGTTTTAAAAACTATTCATTGCACCTTGATTTTTTTTTTTACTGTGTCTATTGAGAAAGTAGATGCCAATTTTTTTTTTTTTTTTTTTTGTATTTACTCCAGGGTCTCACTACATAGATTGGACTCATAGCGATCCTCCTACTTACAACTTCTCAAGCGCTGGGATTACAGATGCGCACCACCATGCCAAGTCTCAATCAGGGCCTCAGCACCCCGGGGGCAGGGCCAGCACAGCAGGCCTGGGGATTGAACCCCCTGCCCCTGCGTCTGCCTAAGCAGGCTCTTTAATCTGCTGAGCTATTTGGCCAGCCTGCCAATCTAATTTGTATCTATTTGTCAATAATCTTTTTTTCCAAACTGCTTTTAAGACTTTATAGTTTTCTTTTCCTTTATTCTATTTCCATCTTCTTTCCTCTCTCCCTTCCTTTTTTGCTTCCTTCCTTCCTTCCTTCCTTCCTTCCTTCCTTCTTCCCTTTTCCCTTCCTCTGGATTACAATAGCTTCACAATGTATCCGACCTTGGATTTCTTTTTATTGATTCTTCTACAATTTATTTGGTTTCCTATATCTGAGAATTCTCATCATTTATAAATTTGGGCAATTTTTTAGTCAACCTCTCTTTGAATATGCCTCCTTCATTTTCTCTATTATTTCTTATAGCTCATGACTAGATGTGAATATACATGCTCTATTTTTAAGAATTGATAGATTAACATTTGTAAGTTTCTGCTTATCTTGTAAATTGGTACATTCAAGATATTATGATTATTTTAATCACAAAGCCGTGTGTATAAACCCGAAAATTGGGTTAAAATATAGTAATTGCTTAATGGAACCAACATGAGTAGTTAGACTTTTACATTGAATATATTTTGTACACATTTCTCAAAATGTTGCAGTATCTACAGCATCAATCTTTGTCTCAAATTAGTGGATGAAGAGTCTTCTACCTTTTTTCATTATCAAGTTTTCTGTTTTACATTTTTCTACCACCATCTTCATGATATTGTGCTAGACACTGGCTTATAAAAATGAATAAGGCAAAAAGCTTATATTCTCATATGGAAAGAAGCAACAGTGATCACACAGGGGCATAACTTAAATGACAGGAAAAGTGGGACTCCCAGCAAGCACTTCTCTAAGACTGGCTCCCGGATAACCATGGAGCAAGAGGAGAAGACAGCTGCAGATGCAGATAGGGACAGGAAAGTCAGAACATCGGTCACAAGTGAAGATGGAACAACATTTCTTTTGGAAACTTAACTGTAGTTGCTGACTTTTCTTTTTCTAAAAGGAGAGAGAACAACTCTCAATTTTTCTCTTGAGAAAGATTTATTTTTTCCTGTTTCCAGGAGCAGAGTGTTTTGCAATCTCCAATCAGTTACTTGCTAGGTGGGATAGATCAGTGACGATTTGGTTATCAAGCCTGTGATCTTTTCTGAAATTGAAACATCACCCAAGGAAAAGATTGGCCAGTTACGGTTGCTTATAATTGCACTCTCCTCTCAAGTCCTTATATCAGGAGCTTTAATCCAATTTTCTCAGACCCCATTGCTCTACTAGCCAACAAAGGTTCCATGCTGAGTCCTGCAAAATTAAGCCATAAGCTTTTCTTCTACCCAAGGTTTGAATCTGAGCACAGATGTCAGAGTTAATCCAGTCACCCCAAGCCCTCTTAAACCCACAGAAAAGTAGATTTGTCTTGCTGCCTTTTTAATGGCATGGAATTTTCCTCCACTCAGCAACTTTCCTGACTTTGTTGGTTGTACCTAATTGGGTTTATCTTTGTCTGAATTAAGATGATGGACAGACCTTTTGGCAAGGGGACTATATTTATTTCTAGTGCTTTGAATGTGGATCATAGACACTTCTAGAGACCAAATACCCACTGGGAATCCTTATCCCACTCTAGCTGTTTGCTCTGAAAACAAAACTGTCATTGGTGACCCTGGAAAACAGAATCGAGCACTTTAAGGATGTTGTAGGAGTTATATGATATTACAGCCAAACTGACTATGCCCGGTGGTGTTAATTGGGGTCAACCTCCAACATGCTTTTGAGGTCTGGGTTTGCTACCACGGCAAACTGACCCTCTTAGAGGCTGCACGTTTGTCAACAGTACAACCAGACTGCTGGTCTTTTAGGTAAAGTCACTTACTATCACAACTGAACGTCTAGCATGAGGTTAGTTTTTGGCTTTCAAAGTGATCTTTAATAAATTCTTTATATCCCTATTTTTTGGCAGGACAGTTTGGCTAAAATGGAAAGACTTGCTTAAAATCCTTATGGTGCCATTTGTAATTGTGTGCCTTTAGGCCCACTACTCAAACCCCATTAATGTCTTCAACTGTGAAATTAGGTGTGTGTTGCTTACCTCAAAGCTTGAGGTGAAGACTGAGTGCAAAAATGTACATAAAGCACCTAATATAGTACATGACTTATAGTTACTGGTTAGTAAACAGCCATTAGGCTGATTATCTTACTATGAAGACCATGTCTTCAGTTCTACAAAGATTCAGTTGCTGACCTATTGCCAAGAAAAGACAAATGGCAGACTTAGGTTAACAATTACATGCACTGCACGAACCACTAGCCAGGCTGAAGACTGGCAGTCTGATTCCCTACCTTAATGTCTGTCCAACTTCTCAAACTTGTTATGGAATTATAAAAAATGTGAGACAAAGGGGAAGCCTGGCCAAAGATGAGATAGGTTGAAACTGTGAATTGCTTTGAAGCACTTTGTTGCCAGAGCCCCAATCTATAGTTTTCCATTATCACCCGATCTCTGCTGTTCACAGGATCTTATCACTTCTCACTCCATGATTCATGGGGTCACTTTGCTCTACGTGCCAGACCATGGGTACCAAGTGCCAGAACCAGTTGTATTGGGTGCGGTGGTAACAGAGCCCTGCTGAGAAGCAAAGATAAGAGCAGCCCAGCTACACGACTGTGTCAGACGCTGGGCGAGGGGGAGTCTAACATGCCAGCTTCTGTCCTCACACAATCTAGTGGCAAGACAGATATGCAGACAGGCAATGGTACTGCAGATCCATGAGGACCACATGGGTGGAAGAGTAGGGTTCTGAAAGCCAGAGCTAACTGTCCTGGCGGGTCAGAGAAAGGGACATCTGTGCTAAGAAGTAAAGGTACAACTAAAAAGTGAGCCAGAAAGGGTATAGTGTAGCTTTACATGCCTCTGGGGCTTTAGTGGAGTGTAGGGTAGAGCAGGAATTCTAGGAAGGGAAGAGAAAGTGCATTGGGCAATTGCATCTGCTGTGAAGATAGTCCTGTGTAGAGCTGGGATGTGAGAAATGCTGTTTGAAGGACTGTTTGCCCACTGCTGTCAGTGGCCCGCAGGTATTAAATGGCCTGTTAGCATCCAAGAATTCCATGGTGCCCTGCATAGGGAGGAGGAGGAGTCCTCTGAACAACTCCTGGTAAAGCCAATTCCTTTCTTCCCTACTTTTTCTCTGCTGTTCCATTTCTTTAGTCTCCTTCCTCCTCCAGCACCTTCAGAATGCTCATCTGTACCCGCTGTGTTTGTTGCAGGGTGGTTGTTGCCATGTGGGAGCTCAGGGGACAAGTTCTCAGAGGTTGCATCCGGGGTGTGAGGAACAGTCCTAGGGCATCCCGACCAGGCACCCTGTTCATCAGGCACAGGCACTGCTGTACCCCAAGCACACTGAACCTCAGCTTTGGTTTTGGCCCCTGGTCACCAGGGCCCTTGTTGGTCTTCATACAAGGGAAGGTTTCTCTCTCAGTTTCTCTGTTCCACTTCTATTTGCACTTGGGTTCTGTCTCTCAGCCTGTGGCTCATTCTGTTTTTCTGCCACCCAAAGCCTGACTGAGAAGAGCAGCCCTAGCACTGGCCATCGGCTTCCCCATCTTTCTTTGCCTCCCAATCTCTCCTTCTGTCCTCCCCCCAATGCTGGGGAGGTCTCCTAACTGTTCCTCTCTCCATCAAAACTTTAATGGCTTCATTCCAGTTTAGTAGACTCTTATCCTTTGACCCACAGTGCCAAATTTATCTGCCCTTTTGAGAGTGCATTGAGTATTTACCAAGAAGCTACTATGTACTGGACATTTCTATGTGTATGACCTCACTGTAATCTTTGAAAACAATCATATGAAATAGGTGCCCTTTCCATTCTTTAGATGAGAAAATGGAGCTTCAAAGGTAGAAAGTGATTTTCTCAAGATCACTTGCAAATGATTTTATTAGAACTAAAATACAAATCAGGTGTGACTATAGTTTCTGTCTTATACAGTTCTTTTCCTGGTTATGAAATGTTTATGTGGAAAATGCAAATCATTCAGAAAAATAAAGATGTACCCTCAAATAGTCCTACGTCCTAAGTTACTATTAATATTTATGTTTTCACATCTGTCTTTATCATATGCAGTTTAAATACATATTTATAAAATTGTCCCATATTTATGCATATATTATTATACATATATGTACATAATTATCTACCTATTTTTACTTAGCATTCTAGCATAAGTGCTTTTATTATAACCAAGTTTTCAACAAGACTTTTAATGACTTAGAATATTGTCTCTTAGATGCGCCACATTATATTTAACTGATCTTTTCTTATTGTTACTATTTCATTTTTAAACTATCTACATATCTAGATCTAGATCTACATCTACATCTAGATGTAAATATAGATATAGCAGGGATAATGATGCTGAATAAAGATATTCTGGAGTACCTATTTGATTTTTTAAAGGCTTAGAAGTAAAAGTTTTATGTGTATAATGTCTTCAAGATTCTTGACCTATGTCAATAAATTAAATTCAAGAACATCCAGAACAATAAAAATAGAAAAAAAAAAAGAAACAATACAAAATTTCACTAAGCAAAACTAAGCTCTTCTCAGTCAGCAATTTAACACTGGTTGCTGTATTGCATAGTGTTGTCTTCAAATTAGTTGTTCAACAATATGCAATGTATTAATTATTGAAACTGTCCTACTAATCAGTTTTGAGACTGTCTCAT
>NDGN011453503.1:0-12269 GCA_002564285.1 Tympanoctomys barrerae
TCTCACTACTAGATCGGACTCGTAGTGATCTGCCTGTTTACAGCCTCCCAAGAGCTGGGTTTATAGGTGCGCACCACCACACCCAGTCTCAATTGCCATCTCAGCATGCTGTGGGGTCAGGGCTGGCATGGCAGACTCAGGAATCAAACCCCCGGCCCCTGCACCTGCTTGCAGGTGCTTTAATCCACTGAACTATTTGGCTGGCCCTTGAGAATCATCTACCTCCCCTTTGGGCACATGGCTTTGATGAAAATGCTGAAGAGAAATTCACGTTAATGAGTGAACTTTGAATAATTAAAAGGAAGGCTGCCAACCATTTAATGGTTGAAGATATTTGCATTTACTTCCTGCATAGCAGAACAATTTCTGATGATATGTGGAGAAATATATGGTATTAAACTGAAGGGAGTAGGGAACGTTCTGTTAGCCATGAAATGGTCACTCATTCTCAATCATGTATTACTTGTTTGAGTGGGAAGGATTTCATCAGGCCTTCCACACAAGGTGCTATACTTCAAGGAGGAAAATATCTCACTATCTCCCTGTTGGAGATGACCAGCCAGAGTCAAGTGGCAGAGACTCCAGTGACTCCAGTTCACCAGCTGATTCCCCAAAGCTTCTCTGAGACTGATTTTCCCATGGTTCTATAGTAAAGGTTCAAACACAAAACTCAATGTGCCAACCACCGTACTTTTGAAATTTAGGGAAAGATTTTTCTCTAAAGGAAAGAAAACATTTACATAAACTTAGCTTTGAAATGCGGAGAAGGGTACAATGGAAAAGGGTAAAGTTTGATGCTTTTGCACCCAGATCATATCCACATCCTGAAACAGAACTGGATAAGCCCCCACTCGCCAGTCCCTCCCTCCTCCAAGTGGCTAGCCATCGTACTCTTCTCAGTTTGGATTCAACACAGATCCTTCTGAGTATCAGGCTGATCTAACTTGCTATATTTGTCCCTGGTATTCCTGGACTTCTTTATATTTGTTGTTCATTAACCTTCATTACTTTTCAAATTAGAGTGATTACTAAACATAAATCTAATTTACTTTACTATTCAATACCATGCCATGGCTTTCTTTATTTTGCTTTTAAAATCAGTCTACTATGTATGTAATTGTACTTAATGCTCTGTAGAACAAGAAAGGTATATTGGAGGTTCTTGTCCCAAATAAACTTATAATTTATCTGTATGCCTTTAAGCAAATCACTATATTTTTGTCCCTCAAAACTCATTTGATGTGCCGGCCCCACACTTGGGGACCCTTAGCTGGCCACCGAGACTGGCCATCATGGTGCACACCTATAATCCCAGCACTAGGGAGGCTGAAAACAGGAGGATCATTATAGTCTAAGCTGCATAGTGAGACCCTGTTCCAAATACATAAAAAGCGAACAAAAAAACTCCAGAAAAGATATTATAAAACCACATAAGATTCTTTCTACCATCAAAACCTATTTTAAGTTATTCCCTCTCAATCCTTGTTACTTTACTTACATATTAATGATACTTTAAAAAGTAAATGATACAGTCTACAAACTAGCTCTACTTTTGATTCTAAAATAATGATAATCCAAGAAAGTCAGATTATTTCTAATAACATTTAACATGTGACAGCTTTTCCCATTTGTTATCAACTGGACAAATGTCAGTCTACTGCTGGGTGGCTACAAAATGAAAAATGACAATGCTGTCAGTCTGAGCCAACATGGCAGTGCCAGCACAATGGGCTGCTCCTTGGAGTGGTTTCCCGCTTCCTTGAGCAGAATAGACTGGGGAGAAGTTGCGATTCGAGCAACTGCCACTGTGGCATCTGCTGAGGCCCAGGATAGGATTGTCCTGGCTGCTTTTGTGTGCTGGAGTTTCAACAGGGAGGAGCAAAAGACTGAATTTGGAAACAAAGGTTTCATTGCAGTGTGGCAGCGTCTCATCATTTCATCGTTTGCTGTGTGCTCGTGTCAGATAAGTGGGCTTGTAAAGCAGATTAATTAGAATTGAGGATTATGCTAGGCCAGAATACACTGGACTGCCGGCCTCTCTGTGGGGACCAAAAGCACAGCTCAGTAAATACTGGGCAGCCATTAGGATTTTACTGGGAGAATAAACTTGAAGCAGCGTAGATTTCTCCTGAGTCTTTCTGATGCCTTCAGGATCTATTAATATTTTTCACTTGTTCAATATCTGAAGGGAAAAGCATGATCTTTTTTTTTCCTAAAAGAGAATCAAATATCTCATAACACTGACAGCACCAGTTTCCTATGATTCCAGAGACAATAGATTAAGGCAGCTGATAACAGTATTTGTCACCAAGCTACAACATGTTGGATTTCTAATATTTTTCAATTGTCATTTAAAATTTTCTATAAGTCTTGGTGCTTCTTCTTATTATCTCTGTAGTTAATTATTTTTATTTACTTTTTTTTAGTACCAGGTATCAAACTCATGACCTCGATCTTACCAGGAAGATTCCACGTACTTAATTGTTAATGTTTCCTTCCCACGTTTAATTGTCTTATCAAAACATAAATTCTACAAATGAAGGACTATGTTTTTATGGTTGTTCTATATAGCCTCACCACCCAGAACATTTCTCATCTTTGATAAGAAGTAGTCTCTTCACAGAACAGAGAACTAGGACTACTTTATAATTTAATAATTAAGATCATACTTATATTGATTGATAACTGTCCTGCAGTCTAAAAAACCCAAATGCTTCATTATTAAATGACTGACAAACTTGTCTTATAGCTAATGGGTAAAAGAATATCAAGAAACAATGCCTGAGGATGATCTATTGAGGGAATTGCTTGAAGAAATCAGGAAGTGTGGTTAGTGTCTCATTTTATGACTATTCCTAAAACATCTTTGTACAATCACCACTGGCTTCTGTATCAATATTGCAAGTATATTTGGTAGTCTTCCCCTTGCATTCATTTATGACATTTTCCCAAGGTCTTAATATATGAATTAGATGCTCACTAAAGGTCATGACTAGTAATGAGTGAAGTGGAAATTGGGGGACAAATAGAAAGGGTAAGTATATTTAACAATCATAGTGATGGTTTGTGGAAAAAGAAAAATGTTGAATTCAGTCATTGGGATGCTTGGGCTTTGTATCAGTTTGGTGAGAAAAAGGAGTCAGGACATAGACCTAAATCTGCTGCTTGCATGATAGAGGGTCCTTGAAATAATCCCTTTTCTGCTATGGCTTGAAGTACAGTAGGTGAGCAGCCAACGTTTTATCATAGAAACATGTCAAGAACGTTTGAGATCAATGGGTTTGCATATTTTGCCTCCTGCTCCACCTCTCCTTCATATATAAAAGTTGGAGGAAAAACCCCTATGATGCCAGTTTTCACTTCCACATAAAGCTCAGCATCAAGGCTACAATGGGTAGTGCTAGTTTTTAAATATCTCAGAGTCCACTTCAAGCCCCGCTATAGAAGAAAACTCAGTGTTATTAAGTGGGTATGTGAAGTCCACAGACAGCATATGGCCATTCAATTTCACACAGGGTAGTTAAGTCTTATGGGGCAAAGACTACTGAACTTTAACTTAAAAACACAGTATCCAATGCATCGTAGGCCTCCAAAGGGAGATAAACTTGCCTGAAACTGTAAAATTCTAACAAGTTAGACTTACTTTTGCTTGTTTTATTTTTTTCTTTGTGGGTACAGATATATGTGTGGTTTGTTTGCATCTTTTGTTTGTTTGCTTGTTTTGGTTCTAGACCAAATCACACGATGGCTACATAGGTTGGGCAGCCTTTCATGTTAGGGCAGACACGGTACAACAGTCCCCCAAACTGTAGGCCATTATAAGCAGGGAACAATACAGATAAGACAGGCTGTTACACAAGCCACAGTGCAAATGCTGCTCTAAGTACTATTGTATTAAGTGCTTTGAAAATATGAGTGGAAGAGCTCTCTGTTTTAAGTATTCATGAGTTAACTTCCCAGCTAAGGTTTATTTAATGTTTAAGCAAAGATAATTACATTTTTTTTTTGGCCGATCCAGGGATTGAACTCAGGCCCTTGCATTTAACAGGGAAGCGCTTATTCCACTGAGCCATCTCCCCAGCCAAGATAATTACTTACAACTGACTTCAAAGTTAGCTTCCAAAATAAAAGAATGATTTAACGAAACAAAGCTCAGCCTACCAGTTCAGGTGTGTAATCCCTGTGTTGACTGGTGCCTATCTGAGCACTGTTAGGAATATTCCTGATCATCATATCACTTGATTTTAACAATATTAAGATGACTGACTTTTCGAAAAGAGGCACTGTGAATGTTGACATTTAAATATTCTAAAATTTTCCATCCCAGTTTCTATAGTACTACTGTTTTGCCTCTGGCTAGAGGGGTTGAGAGAATTTGGACAGTGGTCACTGGCTGGTCACATTAGTTTGTATTTCTCCATACAATAGTGTCTCTAGAAAACATTTTCAAACAAATGCTAATATAGTGAGGCTTAAAACATATTGGAGAACATTCTCAGCTCGCCATATCTAGTTGCTCCAGACTTTTAAACCTAGCATTCATAATTATCATTCATAACCAACTTCATTTTTCTGTCCCAATTCCATTTTTCACAATGAAAAATTCAGTTCTATGCTTGAAACGATGTGCTGGGGTCCTTTTAAGCACTTACTATAAACAGGAATTATTCTTATCCTTCATCAGTAGTCTGGAAATAAAAATGGGGCAGGGTATATCAGACAACTTCAAATTTATTTAAAACAAAAAAAGAGGGATGCAGGGCTGGCAAGATATCTCTGCAAACTAAGCTCCTGCTTTGGCAAGCTTAGGGACCAGGTTTAGATCTCTGGTCCCACATGCCTCGCCAACCCCACCCTTGGGGTGTGCTGAGCCTAGGACCAAGTCTAGGCGTGGTGCTGTAACCGGGGGATCACTACCCGTCTGAGCTGCATAGTAAGACCCTGTACGAAATATATAAAATGAGACTGGGTGTGGTGGTAAGCAACCATAATCCCAGCTCTTGGGAGGCTGTAAACAGGTGGATCTCTTCGAGTCTGATCTAGTACTGAGACACTGAACACCCTGCAGACCCTTCCCTAAAATACAAAAAAAAAAAAAAAAGAGGAGGAGGAGAAAGATGGGGGATGGGGAGTGGGAAACATTCTCTGTCTCTGAAGAGCCAGAAATCTGTAGGGCAATGAAAACCATGATGAGCAGCAAATGAAGAGCTATGGGGACCCTGTAGCCTCCCAGCTCTCAGCACTGTCCCCATGGCCATTCTTAGCCCACAGGGTGGCCACAAGGCTAGCTGTTCAACATGAAGCATAACTTTTTATTCATTATTTTTTGTTATTGTTATGTATTTAGTACAGGGTGTCACTACATGGATCAGACCCATAGTGATCCTCCAGTTTTCAGCCTCCCAAGCACTGGGATTACAGGCACGCACCACCACGCCCCATCTCAGTCTCCATCTCAGCTCCCCCTATGGGCGGGGCCTACATGGCACACCTGGGATCGAACACTGGTCTCTATATCTGCCTTAAGCAGGTGCTTTTAATTCACTGAGCTATCCAGCTGGACCAAGCATAATCTCTTAAAATAATGCACAAAACATAAGCAGTTGGATTAAATATACATTTTACTTCTGTTTCCTTATTTGTTTTGTTTAATAGCTTTGAACTCTATTACTGTATACTCAGGTACGCTAGTTCTTGAGATCAGGAACTTCTTTCTTTCCATGATTGTGGTTGAAAGGCAATTGACAAAAACTGCATCAAATTTTCCCATAAGGTCAACACTGAAATGGTTTAATTTGATGCCTTGTGAAGGAGAACATAAAGGTCCCTACTCTAATGGATATAAGAGGCAACATGATAAATGTGAAAATTAATTAATGAGAAGAATTATGTTAATAGTAGTGAGGAGTGTTGATATTTCAGTTGGGCCACCAGAAAAAAAAAAGCCTCAATGAGCAGACAGTCTTTAAGAGTTTAATGATTAGAAAAAGCCCATCATGTCAAGCTGAAGGATTGGGCATTATCTAGGCAGAAGCAGAGCAACTTCAAAAGAAGCCAAGCATCATTGAACCCAAGATGCAACAAAGACTCCAGTATCAAAAGCATAATGGATAATGGTGTCAGAAAAGGAGGCCCTACAGAAACGCCAGACACAGGCCTTTCAGTGTGACCTCAGGGTGGTTCCAGTCCAAAAGGTATGTATAACCGGACCATGACAGAACTAAAAGTAGGAAAACTGGGTGTAACCTTTTAGAAAAATGATTTTGGAAAGAAAATAAGGATAGGATTATTTTAGAATCCACTACAGGATACTCAAAGACAATAAAATTATGTGGAAGAGACATTTACACTCTTTTTTATTATAACATTCATGATATTCAAGGTATGGCACCAAAATTCCCATCAATGGATAAAGAAAATTACTCAATCACAGTAGAATTCTTTTCAGCCAGATCAAAGCATTAAATCCTGTAATCTGACAATCATGAGTAGATCTAAGTGATGTTATGGGAAATAACTCAGGCATGAGAAGAAACTTACATGCTGTATCTCAAAGAAATGTTGATCTAATAAAAGTTGAGAGTAGAAAAGTAATTAAGAGTGACTGAGAACAAGCTGTACCAGCCCCAACCCTGGGGCACGCTGACCGGCAATTGAAACTGGACACAGTGGCGCACACCTATAATTCCAGCTCTTGGTAGGCTAAACACAGGTGGGTCACTATGAGTCAGATCTAGTTGTGAGACCCTGTAGACATTGTAGACCCTGTACTAAAATAAAAAATAAAAAATAAAGAAAAGTGAGAAAAGTTAAGGGGAAAGAAAGAGTAAGGCTGATCAAAGGGAACAGTGCTGAAGTTGGACAAGAAAACATTTTTGTGTTCTGTTGCAGAGTAAGGCACATACACAGTAGTTAATAACGAATGCATTATTTATCTCAAATAGAAAAAAAGAACTTTAACGTGCTTGCTGTAAAGTAATGATAAAATTTTAGGACCTGAATATTCTAACTAGTCTGATTGGTCATTACCCAGTGTGTATGAAAATCAAAACACCACCTTGCACCTCCTAAACATGTGGAAATATTTTGTGTCAATCACAAAATAGAGAAAATGACACGAAGTCATGCTATGTAAAGAAATACAGTAACTGGGCTCAGGGGTGCAGCCACTTCTTAAACTGTTCTCTGGATTCTCTGAGCTCTTCCCATCTATCTCAGTTTCACTTTTGAGACTCACTCCATGTCATTAAGTCCTCTTTCCTTCCTCCTCTGGTGTGGTTTCTCTCTGTTCTTCAGCTCTTCTTCTCAAAGATCTTGAGGAGTTTGGCCATTCCCATTTTCCATGCCCTCATCTTCACTTTGCTTTCCTGGCTTCTACCCCACCACCCTAGTAGCACCACTTTAGGAGTCATCACAGAACTCTTGGCTGGTTTGATTTCCTGAGGACTCTTATGTCCCTGGACTATCCTTTCACTTGTAAGAAACACTTTCAGCCCTCCACTTGTATTTCAGACATTCCTTTCCCTAAGTCTCCACTATAGTACCTCACACTCACCCCAGTATAGACCCATCCTGGAGGATTCTCTCCTGGTCTCTGTTCCTGAGGGTCCCCACCCTTGCAGCTTCCCTCCCATCCCATCTCACCCACCACATTATTCTCTTTGGATTTCACATCCCTGCCAATGGCTCCTTTGTGTCCCTAGTGTGATCCTTCCTCCCTGCCCACTGGAGGACTTTATTTGGCCATTGCAACAGCACATCCTGTCGGCAGTCCACAGTTAACCTCACCTTATTCACACATCTCATCCCCACTCCCACCTGCCAAAGCTCAGCCCAGCTTTTCCTCCCCCTAAACCATCACGGTCCACAGCCTTTGGCCCAGCGCCAGCCTCAAGCTGACCCCTCTGTGTTCCCTACATCTACTCAACCGCTAAATTCTTGGGCTTCTGTTTCTCAAAAGTATTTCATGTCTGAGCCTCTGTATCCTCACCTCTCAGGGCAGCATGACTCCTCACTGGGGTCCTACATACCCACCACTTAATGGTATTTTTGGTTGCTTTTGTCTGTCCCAGCAGGGACACTCTTGTGACTCTCCATCAGAGTGTCCCTATACTGGTGTTGCTAAAATGGAAACAGCATCGTGCATTCCTGAAGTCTCTAGTGCAGAGAAGGTGAAGTTCAGATGTCTTAGTGTGACTTCCTTTGTCAGCTGTAACCTGATTTCCTGAGCCTTAATCTAAGATTTTTCCCTGTTTCAACCTGTCAGAAGATAATGTGATCATCTTTTTTTTAAAATTTTTTTTACTAATTTTATTGAGAAACAATAGCAATGAGACGGTTTCAAAACTGATTAGTAGGACACTTTCAATAATTAATACATTGCATATTGTTGTCTTCTTAGTGGTTATTCATAGTACAGGATGTAGACATGATATCCTCTCCACAAACACCCTTAGTACAAATCTTTCTATTCATTGAATTAAGTGAAAGTAGCTGTATATCCTATTTTGAATATACAGACACAGAATGATCCTTCATTTGTATCCCCTTTTTTTGTTTTGTCAGAGATGGATATTCCATTGTCATATAAATATTGTAGATGTGTGAATTCAGGAAAATGTTCCAATATAGTCCAGTAGTCCATAGTAATTTGATCTTCAATCCCTCTTTGTCTGTCTTCCTTCCTTCTCCTTCTCCTCTCTCCCTCATCTCCCTGTTGCTTTTATTTCACCCCTATTTTCCTCCCCTCTACTTCTTCCATTACTCCCACTCTTTCTTCCTTATATTGATATGCTCTTTAGTTATCATTCATACGTACTCATAGTCTTCACACCTAGTGGCCATACTCTTCCTTTTTTGTCCCTACTCAATTCAACGCAACCTTCCACAGATCAGGATCAAAATTCAGTTCTTTTTGAAAACCCTGCCTGACCCTTGTATGCTAGAGTCCTCTTTAATAGTGACATTTGGGAGATAGCTCAGTAGAATAAATGCTTGGATGGCAAGAACAAGGTCCTGAGTTCAATCCCCAGTAGCACATATTAATAATAATAATAATAATAATAATAATAATAATTACTGATGTTTTTTCAAATTAAATTCCCATAACAACATTTTCATAATTATATATTTAATTGTCATGACATAGACAAATTATTCCTCTTGCTCACTCTTCCACTTGCTCATCCAGCAAGCTTTCTAGTATACACCAGAGGCATAACACTCAATTATGATCAGAGCAGATTCCACATGGCTGACAATCTCTTAACATATAAATTAATTTTCTCTCCAAGAAAGCCCTTGTTATCATGTTAGTATGGTCTCCATTTACAGAGGGTCAAACTGAGGCCCAGAGAGGCTGAATGGCCCATTCAACAGCCAGGAAGTACAGCGTCTATTTCAATCCATCCGGGTCTGGTTCTGCACATTCTGGGTCCAGAGCCCACACTCTTAGCATTATTGGTTGACTATAGGATGGAAATAAAGACAAGCACAAAGGCTTGGGTGAACTTTAGAAAATCCAGATTGATTTCTTTAAACCATATAGGATGGAAGTGCTAGATCTAGGGATTCAGACCACACAACTTAACTCCAAGTTTTATGAATTTGGCAGCTATGCCACCCTCCGTTATATTTTTAATTGTTTAAAAGGCCAGTGTCCTTTTGCTCTCTATGGACAAAATTTTAATAAGCTTGTTTAAATATTCATAATTCGACTGCAAATTCCCCCGATGGAGGTTTCTGTGATTCACAGACTTGTGTGAGTGGCCTCTGCTCTAGGAGGCAAAAGCCAGTGCATGGACCAGTCCCACATTCATCCCCCTTCCTACCCTATCAGACGCTCTGAACAGACTGCTAAGCCAGGAGGTCAGGGTAATCTGTCATTGCTTCCAAAATATTAATTGGAAAGTAACATCCGTGCTCCTATAGACAGCTGGTTCATAACCTCACTGGGAAAGTGCTAGACGGTGATAAAATATGTCTCAATTCTAGGAGAAATGATAATTTTTCCAGAAAGTCTCAGGAGATAACCGACCTGGTCATTGTGTTCTTTGGTTAATGCTCCCTAATTCACATCAACCTGACATCTCACCAAACGCTGCAATAAGAAGTTTAAATTTAAGCCTTTGATGGTTCAGAATTTCTCAGTCTTCTATATGAAATTCAGATGCTGAGTTTAGGTACCACTTTTTATTAAAACTTTTACTAATCACCCAAGATTTAGAAGAACTGTATTGTATATGTCGAATGCCTAAAATAGTGTGTCTCATATGCGCACAAGATCTCCCAGAATGGATACATCCTGTGTACGCTCAAGTCTCCATCCTATTTTTTGAATCGGATATTAGAAAATATGGATGTATAACATAGGCATTTTTCACTGTTTTCTGTTTGCACAGGAGACCAGTAGAAGTCATGATTCTCTTTGAGAAAAACCATAAAATCCAAAATATTAAAAAGTCATGTAATTAAACACACACATTTTAATATGTTTTCACATTCTTCTTCTTCTTGGATATATTTTTCTGTAACACATCTGTGCAAAACGAAGGGAACATTTCTGTTACCTTCTTTCCCTTGTTGCATTCAGCACAGCAGTTCAGATGCCCAATACATATTAATGTTTTGAAGATTTTTGTCCTCTCCTCTGACCTTCCTTCATAGCACTAGACTCATCTATACAATTGGCTATAAAGCACTGGACACATCAGGAAGTGACATCACCAGTCACCACCCAGGAAAAAGTTCACTAAATGAAACCTGAGTCGGTAAGTAACCCATGGGTCTACAGAGGGTAGATTATCCAGGAATTCTGCATGCAGGTGACAGTCTATGCTGTGAATAATTGCCTGTTCTCAGAATGGCCTGAGCTCTCCTTCTCAGGATGGAAGCAGTCCAGTATAATCAGTCTGCCACCAACCACATCGAGCTCTGTATGGTTCTACACCAATAGGCAGGGCATAGGTTTATTTTACAGCTAGGTTGATTTGCCTTGATTAACAAGTGTAAACTGGGCTGGTGCTATGCAATGGATAGAAGAAAATATGTCTGAAATTGAAGAGATCCCTCAGTTATCTCTTCACTCTTAGGTGCTGCAAAGACATCAGTGACATCTGCACCAACCCAGCTCAGCCAGGACTGCTTGCAGCTCTGACCCTTCAGGAAGGAATAATCTGGTTCATTCCACAAAACAAGAACCATGATCACCTGAGATTTATTTGCAGAGTTCGGAGGAAATGTGGAATTGGTAGTAGAAGAGAGTAGTTGTAAATACAAGCTATGAACGTGTAATTAGTTGCAGAAACGAGGACCTCGATAGTTAAAGTCTGCATGTTTCTATGAATGTGTTTAATAATAAATTAAGAAAATATTTTATCTCTACTTTCATATATGCAATGAAATATCAATTATCATCTGACATGAATTATGTTATCGATGGTTAAATTTATATCACCATAGTAGACTAAACAGGATATCAAAGGAGAAGAGTGACCACCACCAGTAGTGATGTAGGATCCACCCACAGCAATGTAGTTTTGATTGCATGCAGGATGGTGACATTAGGCAGGCTGGAGGTCTAACTCTGTTAGACTTTATTGCAGGTTAAATGTGGTTTAAGGTTTAAAGTGGCTGAGTATGGTGGCATCTATCTGTAATCCTGGCACTCTGGGAGACTGAGACAGTAATATTAAAAGTTTGAAGTCAGTCTGAGGAGCTTAGAAAGACCTTGATTAAAAAATTAAATGAATTAGGGCTGTAGCTCATTCTCTTGCTCTCACTGTATATATTTGTAAGTATCTTTACATAGACACAGATATCCATGGTAGACAGACGGGGTGAATACATGTAATACACATTGTCTCAGCTACTATTCTCTCCTTGCTGGGACAAATACCTGACATCCAAAATGAAGAAAGGAAGATTTACTTAGCTAACAGTTACTGGAGGTTTCAGTCCATACTCAGCTGGATCCAAGCAAAGTGCCCATGGCAGAGGGCAGAAGTTCATGGCAGCAGAAAACAGCAAGAGCAAATGTGCAGAAGCAGCAGCAACAATAGTTACCAAGAGGAAATCTGACTCTCTTAAGTTGCATGCAGGCTATCTGCCCCAGGCTGGAGCAAGTACTTACACCCATCATCTCAGCAGTACTAAAATCCATAATCCCAGTGGATCATGAGTTAATAGCTTGCTCACTCATTCACTTGCTCTCGCTTGTTCTCTCTCTCTCTCTCTCGTTCTCTCTCTCTCTCTCTCTCTCTCTCTCTCTC
>NDGN011453510.1:0-15327 GCA_002564285.1 Tympanoctomys barrerae
ACTCATGATACTGCTTGTATAACAGATGCATAATGATTTTGGAAGCAGAGAGATCATTCTCAATTCACAAAGAACATGAAGCTTCGCACAGGTTACAATGTGCCAACCTCATTTGCCAGTACCAATAATGGGTCAAAATTGATGATGGAGCAGGTAATCAAGAACGCGTGATAAGGAAATCTGCTTAGATCATCAGCTGCCTTCGGCAGACACCTCTTGGGCTAGGTTCTCCTCAGCCCCACTGAGTTCCCTGTGCTGCTACCCCAGGCCCTCCGCGTAGGATCACTTGGATTTAACACCCTCCAAGGTCACCTTTGTGACCTGAAGACATCTGTTTCTTTACCACTGAGTTCTAATTCTCCTTCTTCTGAACTATCTTCCCAGATTCCCCTCGGGGGTTTATAGTTCTGCCTTTTAAGCTTTCATAGGACTTTGTTAAGACTATTTATTGATTTATTTTGGACACAGGGTCTCACTTTGTAGTTCAGACTAGCCCTGAACTCTCTTCTCTATGTAGTCCAGGCTGGCCTCAAACTCATAGCAATTCTCCTGCCTCAGCCTCTGGAGTGCTGGGATTATAGGGCATGGCACCACACCTGGCTTAGACATACCTTGCCCTATTATAAAGTAAAATTATAATTTATATAATGACCAGTCTGCATCCACCCCAAGCAAACAATTCTGAGCCTGTCCCAGTTCCATCGTCACTCAGCTGTCATGAAACGAGCTCATTCTCTGCCTACTAAAATGTGTCCTGCAATATAATACGCCTCTCAGAAGGGATTCATATGTATTAAGCTTTCTAAGTATTTGTACATCTGAAAGTGTCTATTTTCCACCTTCCCACATGAATGAGTTTGGTAGCTAAAGAAGTCCTGGCTAATCCTTGTTTCTTTCGCAACTTCTGTATTTCTGGATTGTCAGTTCCTGTCAGGTGTTAATGACGTTATTTGGGAGAGAACTCTGGAAGGAGCTGTCTGATTTTTTTTTCCCTGGGAAATGTTTAGGATTTGCCTTTATCTGTCTTTATCTGAAATTACATTAGGATACGCCCAAGTGCGGGTGATGCTTTTCTATTCATGCCACTCAGAAACACTAGAGTTTTCTAATAGCTTGAATAACTCACTTTCACTCTAAATTTCTTCAGAAAGTTTTGGTTTGGGGTTGCCATTTATATGTAAGACTGGGTGTCTTTGTCAAACCAGACTGGTCAACTATTTCAACAGATCACACTAGAACCTCTTTCCCTGTCAGTAAACCTCAGCATAGAAAGCTTCCTTGGCTGTTCAGGCAAATAGGAAGGCTGGGAAAAAATGCAGAATACTTTTACTCTGTGGCCCGGGCTCCCCAGCCCTGCGGGGTGCTGTAGGTCACTCATCGCCTGCTCTGGTGAATCCAGTGTTACAACTCTGCTTCAGAGTGTCCGCTGCTAAATCTGTCCTGCAGACAAAGCAGGCAGTGGCTGTCCTCTTTGTTTCCTTCCTGTGGCTGGGAAGGTCCCAAGGGCACTCAGGTTCTGCCTCCTTCATGTCCAGCCCCAGCCTATTTGTGCAAGGGGCTGCCCAAGGTGGTAGAGATGATGAGCAGCCCTGCGAGGCTTCATCCTGGGGAAGATGCTGCTGCTGTCAACTAAATAAGGCTTTAATTAATGGAGGTGATCACTGCCCAGAAGGCCCTGCCTGCTCTTGGGTTTGTTGGCTCTGAACTTGGTGGTTTTTTGTAGCTTCCTTGAGAAACATGTGCAAGAGAACATCACAGCTCCTATACTAGCCTGCCTCTCTCTCTCTCTCTCTCTCTCTCTCTCTCTCTCTCTCTCTCTCTCTCTGTGTGTGCATGTTTGTCTCCTTCCTTTAATTTCAATTTTCTCACTAAATTACTCTCCTGCCCATGCTGGGCTGGAACTTGCCACCCTCCTGCCCCATCACCCGAGCGCCAGGACCTTCTCTGCCCTCTCTCTGTTTTCTACCTTCCAAGAACCCCTCAAGTCTGTGATCTGCTGAGTACACCTTCTTTCCCCCTTGGGATGTATTATGGATGCATTGTCTACTAAAGCGCTTGGCATCTACGCAATGCGTTTCAGTAGAAGTTCTGCACTTCCAGCCAGCACAGCGGAGAAGCCAGAGTGCATTTCAGTTCATCATTTTATGAAGGCATTATACAGTAGCACCCTTGTTCTCTGTTTACAAGAGTCTCCCTAGCTAGAAAGCGACTTCCTCATAAGCAGAGCTAGCTCAGAGGCAGGGCTGCCGGGAGGTGATCGGATTTGAGTTAGGAGGTGTGGTCCCTGGAGCCCTGGCCTGGAAAGGTTCACCTCCCTGCCTGGCTCCTTCCTGTCTGTGCTGCGTGCCGCAGTGACATGCTCAGCTTTCCCTCCATCATGCTCCCTGTCATGCCTTCTGTCTTGGACCCGTCGGACCATGAACCCTGTGAGCCAAAGTGCACCTCTCCTGCTTTAAGTTGGGGGCATCGAGTATTGTTTCCCAGGCAGAGGAACAAGATTTAGACACGATCAACACAGAAACAAACTTCATAGTTATAGGAGCTGTTGAAGGGAGAGTTCTGGTTTGTTTGTTTAGTAGAAGATGTACAAAAAATGAGAGAGAGAGGAGAGAGAGAGAGAGGTTTAGAACAAATGTTGGAAATGTATGATGCAAAGCTTTTTGGGCAATGGGGAGCATGGCCCTTTCCAGCCCCATTTCTCTCACATGGGGAGGAGATTATGACCTCCCAGCTCAGTGTTTTGGTTTTTTTTTCTATTTAAGCACTGTAGGATTCTGTGAATTTGACACTGGAAACTAACACGTGTTCCTAGACCACCGACCTCACAATTGCCTCCAGACAGCACCAAGAACATCCTCTGGCCAAACCAGGAAGAATTTACTCCTTGCACACTTCTCTGTGACTTGTGAGCAGCCCTCTCCTCCTTTCAGACCATTTACCGCTATAATCTGAATTCCTGTCTCAATCACTTGCTGTTCTGCCATGACTTACTGCCACTTCTCCAAATCCCTGATAAGCATTAACTGATAAGAAAAAGTGTAAAGGGCCAGGCTGGCCCGATAGCTCAACAGACTAAAGCACATGCTTAGGCAGAATGCAGGGCCTGGGGTTTGATCTTTCGTATGCCATGCTGGCCCCATCCCCGGGGCATGCTGGGATGGTAATTGAGACTGGGTGTGGTGGCGCTGTAATGCCAGTGCTTGGGAGGCTGAGAAAAGGAGGATCACTAGGAGTTCGATCTGTGGAGTGAGACCCTGTAGACCCTGTGCTAAATACATAAAAAAAAAAAAAAAAGCAAAGGTGTGAGTTGAAAAGGACCGAGTGAAAGTGCTCTTCATGTGCATTTTCAGCCAACATTTATATTTTACTTTTTCAAGACTTTTTTGCTTATTGAGGAAAACAAAATTGTTGTAGAATGATCATAGCCCCAATAAGGACAGCAAGGCAGGATGAAATTAGCTGGATGAAAGTGTCAGTCTAAGCTATCCTGCTGGCCCCTGTGGCCGATTTCATCCAGCTTGCTGTCATTCTTCTCACAGCTATGATTGTTCTAGAACAAAAATCAAATCATGAAATAGAAATGATGGAATAAATCTGCCATCAAAAGCTAAAGTCCTTTTTAGAGCCCTGTGGCCTCTTGCAGTGGCTTTTGGTTCTACACCTCACTACTTAAATTAAGATTAGTAATTCACTGGGTACTATCCAGTCTAAACTAGAAAAAGATAGAGCTCTAATCGCAAAGTGGCATAGAACACAGTGACGTTGGTACTGACAGCCAGGCACGCTGCTCAAGCCTTCTCCAGTGACAACTTATGGTGGGACAGTCTCCTCCCTCCATGTCAGTCTTTGGTCTAGAGAGCATTACAACTCTTTTCATGGGTTTACGCTTCTTCCCCTAAAGTGTGGCTTTTTCCCAGTTGACAGTAAAGTTCTTTTTTATTCCACATATTAACCCAGATGTCAAAAGACTCTTTGTACTTTCACAGTGGTGCTTCAATCTTAAATTGGAAACTGAAAGCTCTAGGCTGAAGATTAGCCAACCTAAAGTGGTTTTCTGTAAAAGATGGTACTTGGCTGGGCGGATAGCATTAAAATTTACCCTGAATAGAGCACACTCAGACATATCTGTTGGGTCCTAGGTGTACATATTATAACAGAGATCTTGTTGACTCAGCCCCAAATGACTTGAAAAAACAAGTGCATTGGCTAAATAAATGCTAGTATTTAGCAATCTTTTTATGAGTAAGGACAGCAGTTAATCACCAACACCTTCACTTTTCAAAATAAAGGTGCTAGGTTCAAGGGAAGTGTCTACAAGATTTTTAATTTTGAGTTTACAACCCACTGATAGTTTAAAAATGAACTGCCCCCCCACAAAAAAATGAACTGCTCATCCAGATGGCTAAAACTTATAGACTGAGACTTACCAAATATTTTTGAAGATATAGAGTTACTCAAATTTTCATGCACTGCAAACTTAATGTACTTTGGAAAATGATATGGCAATATCCACTAAAGCCTAAGTCTAGGCAATCAACTGTACCCTCAGGTATTCTGCATTCAATACATATCTGATAATCTGAACAACTGATCTGAAGACAACAAAATGCAATATAACAACCACTGTTAAATTCTTATCATCTTGTTTAGTGAAATTCTGTATCATTTCTAATGTGTTATTGGAATTTTTATTGTGTTTACTTTTGTTTTTTGTGGCACCAGGGATTGAATTCAGGACCTTGCACTCCTCGGGCAGGGCTTATGTCACTGAGCTATAGCCCCAGCCCTATTTTTATTTTCTTCAAAAAATCAAAAATATTTAATATATACATAAAACAACAAAAAAGAAATTTATGACAGCATTCCTCCTAACAGCCCCAAACTAGAAAAAGCATAAATGCTCACCTGCAATAAAATAAATTACAAAAGAACCATAAGAAAATACCCTAAAGCATTGGAAGGCAGCTATGCTCACCACTATATCACCAATGCAGACATCCCTAAAGCATTGGAAAGGTACTGCTAGATGCTGTAAGACTCTTAATATACTGAATAAAGAAGTCAGACATAGGAGAAAGATGAGTCAGTCATGTAAGACTAAAAAGCAAGCAAAATTAATTACAGTAGAGTGCTTGCTACCTTTCCAAAGGATCTGTTGATTGGTAGAAGGCACACGGAAGATTCTGGAATGCCTGTGCTGCTTTATATCTTGACCTGGTGCTGGAGTTATCTCCAAGGAGAAGGACCAACTGCCACGTCCTGACTGCCTGGACATCGTTTTCCTGTGCTCCCTGCCAAGCTCACAGCATGTGGCACATATGGGTACTATTCCATCCACATCCCATGCATCCTCCTTTGATTTCCCTGCCTACCTCCCAGCTTGAGAGTGCAAAGTATTCTAACATTGTACATGGTAAACTTTAGAAGACTGTTCTGGACTCCTTGAACCCTTGTGTCCATGCTTATATAGACCTGGATATGCCTAGGAGCTTATGTACCCCCAGGGTAGTGTGTGGCCAGTAACTGGCTGGTGTGGAAGAGTGGAAGCCTAGCTCTGTTAAGTGGAATATTGTCTGCAGGACCAGGCTGAGGTTGCTCTCCACCTATCAGAGCTCCCTTACTTAGCTCTGTCCCCTCCCTGATCTGCTTCCTCTCAGGCACTACAGGCTTTTCTTGGGACCATTTACTCTACAAATCTTCTGCCTCCAGACACTCAAGTCCATGTTGGCCTCTGAGAATCAGACCCAACACATCATATTAGAAAGTACGCTATCACATGAATGTAGCATCCCCTATCCCCCACTCTCCTTTAAGTTCTTAATGCTATTTACCTTGTCGCCTAGTCATTCTTCCAGACAGGGCCTGGAAAGCTTTCCATTAATGAAATGGGCATGCAATCTGGGAGACATGACTCATGACAGATTGATCAATTATTTCCACTTAAGACAAGGATGACTCATCTGACAAGACCTTTAACCACCAGAAAACTCAACACTGGCTGATGAGTGTGGAAGCAAGGGATGGTGTGCAGAAAAAAAAAAAAAAATCCAAAGTACAAGTCTTGCCTGGAAAGGGCAGATAATGGGGCTTGAGAGTGATTCCCTAGGAATGCAATGGATAATTACAAATTTTGATCAATTGGCCAGAAGAAAAGAGACTCAAAACAGAAATAGTTTTGAGCAGAAGACCATCTATGAATCTTATTTACAACTAACTTTGAACTGATTATTATTCATGAATTCTACATATGAACAATTGAATGAATATGCATGACGAAAAGTCAAAGGGATGTCTAATAATTTTAAGTGGTTGAGAACAAAGCCATTATGGTTTGTCCCAGACAAAGCCACATTGCTTCATGTATTAAGAACTTGCTTGATCAGATCTGTCCAGTGAAGAAGAATGACGATGCTCCTCATCCCAATTCAAGCAGCTGAGGAATTTTTTGTCTACAATCTGTTTTAAGGTTTAATAGTATGAACAGCTGGTAGTGAGTTTTAGAAATAATTACAGAGAGAGGCAGTAAACAGAATTATGTAACATTTCAGATGGAAATTTCAAAAATAGTGTTTGTAATTTATGCTTGACAACTTCAATTTACTTAGACATTTGAAAACACATGCCAAAAGATGGTACATATCACAGGATTGACTTAGCTGGACTGAATGGTTATTAAAATTAGCAAAAGAAAGTATAATACAAAGTGAGATGAATAAAACAAAAAAAATTCTATGTGCCATAAAAGTACACAGCCTAGACTGAAGCCTGTTAACATTTTGATGGTGCTTGATTGTGTATGCTAAATTGGAAGAAGTTTCTTCTTCATAGGCAGGAAAAGAGTTATTTATTTACATTTCATGAGTAAAATAGTCCCTCTAACCCAAATGTCTCTCAAATATGGGATTAGTAGGAAAACATCATTTGAGAACGGGTACATTCTGAAAGAATATCTCAAAGGCTTGTGTGAATTTAGGTGGTATGGTCAATAGAGTGAAAGCCATTGTATAATTGTGACACAAGCTTACTCATGTTTATAGCAGCTCTTAGTAACTAACTCTTGGAAATGCCCTGCATACTCATCACCAAATTAATGGATAAAGAAAATGTGGTATTTATATACATTCGAGTACTACTGTGCCACAAAGAAGAATAAACCTCGAGTTATTCATGGGAAAATGGACTTACCTTGAAACTATAATGTTAAGTATAATAAATCAGACAAGCTTAAATATCACGTTTATCTTGTATGAGAAATCAAAGATATAAGTAAATGAAAGGGCAAAGTAAAAGATAGCTATTAAGAGACAGGGAAACCCGGGCTCTGGATCACAACTGTACAAGTGGAGTGGGTACAGAACTGGCCTCGGAAGATGGGATCTGGAGACAGGTGAAGGGGATTACGCAGAGATGCCTTCTCTCATGTCTAGGCTCTCTCCACGTATCTGGTTCTAGTGACAATGCCAAGTGCTCGCCTTTCTAGCAATTACTTCTGGCTCACACCAGCAAAGAGAGGAAGAATGGCCTCCCCAACACGTGGCAGGCAGGAGCCCTGCAGTGAGGGTCAGCTGCATCCTCTTCAGACAAAGCCTTCAAAATGGGAAGGGGACCAAGAGAGGGAATGCAGTGTGGGAGGGATGAGAATTAGGATTAAGATGTGTTATGCACACGTACAAACTCCCATGACAAATGCGATCACCATGCACTGCAAATGTGTAAAGTAACAATAGAAATTTTAAAAATAAATCCCGTAATTTGTGTAGAAAACATTCTAAGCCAAGGACATCGCAGACCAAAATAAAACTGATCTTTCTTGGAGTGATGAGATTAAACAATCTGACATTTTTCTGACATCTATTTCCGTGATTGACAAATGCTGAAAGAGAAAGGGGAAGCACATTTACACACACACACGTGCACACACACACACACACACACACGACCTTTATCTGTTGGAAAATAAATTATCCTTGTGCAGGTGTTCCCTAGGTAAGTCATGCTTTACAATGATCCTCTTGAAGGTTATGAATATCAGCCAATGTATGGTAAAAGGGGGGGGGGAATGTGGAGCAAGTTCCAGAGAAAAGGCACAGGCGAAGCAAATGAGGCTGATGTCAAAGGACTTTTTGAATGCCAAGTTTCCATCACATTGAGAGGTACCAGCTGGCTCTGTGGGACAGTCTGGCTCATATCTGGCACTTCCTATGAGTCACATCTTTCACTGGAACATCGAAGAATATTTTGTAAATACAAAACCTCAATAACATCTGCATCAACTTCTTTGTTGTATAAATGGGCTAAGAAGCCATCAAAGAGCTTCTAAAGTTGCCAGAGGTCACCTGGGCTGAGACTGAGCATATAGCAGCACCCTTCCCAGTATGGTCCTCAATTAGGATTTGAGAGTTGCACAACTTCTACCCTAGGACAGTTAAACCTTTGCCTTTAACTCTTCTGAAATAATTTTTATGGCGATAAAAATTATTATTCCTAGAGGAAAATAATTCTTTACTTATATAAATGTATAGATAAGTACATTTATCTATAGATAATGATATGGCAATGTCATAGAAAAGATTTGTAGCCAGACATATGGCAGCAGACTTGCAGGTCAGCTTGGCTCCTGGCCACGGGCCTCTCTGCCCATGTTTCTATGCCCGAGAGCAGGACAGGGCAGTCTGGTGGCAATATATAGAAACACGAGCTACTGAAGGGGTTTCTCAATGCTTTTTGTCAGTCGTGATGTTCTGAACACCTCTCCACTCTTGGCTAGAAGTCAGGGATTCCCTAACTGTCCTGATCCGTGGCTCCTTAAGGACTCAGTGAGTCCTTCACGGTGTCCATGGGCTAAACGAGGCAGCTAGCAGTTCCATGTATGAAGCTTTTACGTCTGGACAGCTTAGTCCTCGTGGTTGCCGTGGGGCCTGACGAAGCTCTACAGGGTGTCACCGCAGAGGGGGCTGGGCACTTGAGTGCTCCCTGGGAAGGCAGGCTCAGACCAGAGCTGAACTAGGTGGAATGGGTACAGCACTGGCCTTGGAAGATGGAATCTGAAAACAGATGAAGGGGATTCCGTGGAGATGCCCTTCCCTCGCTAATAGACTCCCTCCACTTGTCTGGTTTTAATAAAAATGCCAATCTTCTCCTTTCTAGAAATTACTTCTGCTTTGCCTCAGCAAAGAGAAGAAGAGCTGGCCTGTCCTACACATGATGGGCAAGAGCTCTGCAGCGAGGGTCAGCTGTGTCCTCTTCAGACAAAGCCTCCAAAATTATAACACCGTTACACTGGTTTACCCTATTAAAGCTTTCCTTTGTTTTCTATAAAACCATTGTATAAACTACACATCTTTAATGACACAACATAGCTGTGCCGGCCCCGCCCCCAGCATGCACTGAGTCGGCAATTGAGACTGGGCGTGGTGGTGCGCGCTTGTAATCCCAGCCTTTAGAGGCTGCGAGCAAGTGGATCACTACAAGTCCAATCTAGTAGTGAGACCCTGAATGCCCTGTAGACCCTTCCCTAAAATGCAATAAATAAATAAAGACACACTATAAATGAAATTAACTTCCGCTTGCACATGAGTCATAGCAAAGGAAATAGATGTCGGTTCTAACACTGAATGGGGAAGCCAAGCTTATGAGCAGAAATGTAATTTTTCTGAGAGCTTGAAAAGGACTCTGGAAGGAAGAGGTAGTCCTGTGGCCATCTGACGCTCAACTTTCTTGAGCTTCTGACAGGCCATGTCGAGGACAGGGTGGTTTAAATGCACCTGCAGAGAATGGCACAGCAGGATTCCCTAAAGTGTGAGCAATGATGTACTGTGGAGCTGTGTCGCACTCAGCCACCTTTATGTAGCTTGGATTTGGGAAAAGAGTAGCAGACCTTGCTCCTTCATTTCCAATGACTAGTGATTCTCCCGAGTCACATCAAGAATACCGAGAAGTTTCTAATCCAGTTTTGGTGACATCACCACATGTCAGACTGGTCTCCCTGCTGTGGGAGATAAAGTGGTGGTCGGGAAAAAAAATTATTTTGGTGTACTAGCTGATGGAAAAGAAGCACAGAGCTCTTCTGCTTTAAGGTTGTTTATGTAGCAAACGGGTGATGTTAGACACAGGAGAAGATTTGTGGCCGAAAGACACATATCCGATCCAGTGAGATGGTCGTCTTTTCGGCAAGACTCAGGAACTAAGATCACTGTCTCCCTGGGCTCTCCTAGTCTGCAGTTAGTTTGCTCACGATAGAGGTGCTGGTACACTACACAGTGGACACACTCCAGTAAGTGGCCACTGCAGGCCCTCTTGCTGACCACTGAACAAATAGTAAAGAGAACATAAGTTACCGAATTATGATGGAAGACCAGGGTCCGGTGAGGTTAAATAGGAACACTGGCTGGAAATTTAGTCTCAAAAGTTTAGCTGCAGTGAGACTATAACATACTGTTATGAATGGGACTCAATTTCTTCTTCCAGGAGCTACAGATGGAATTTCTGCTAAGTGTCAAAGGCCACGGAGGAAAGGAGCAAGGAACAGATGACATGCCCTCCCCAAGCTCGGCCTGGTGCCTAAGAACAAGAGAGTTTTACGACTTGGAAAATGGAGATGTTGAGGCCCTGTGCTTTCCTCTCTGGCCTCAATTTATTCTTCTCAAACGAGGGGTTAGACTACAAGATCACTCTTGCCCTCTTGTTCTGGCTCTAGCACCAAAGAAAGGTCACTTCAAAGTCAGTGAATAGATGCAGCGACATAAATAGATTTCAAGGTATAAACACTATGTTATCCAAGGGAAAAATAAGAGATGATAGACTACATGTTTTAAAATAAACTCACTGTGGTTTTTGATTCTCAATTACAATGTTGAAATTTATGAGTATTGATTTCCTAAGAAAAGAAAGTCTACAACTGCTACCTCCCTTAAGTACCTTTCTATTCATTTTAAATAAGGCCATTAACATTTTTCAGACAATATATATTTTTATTTATAATATAATAACTTTCAATTTAAATGTCCTCTTACCCTCACCAGGGGACCATTCTTATGCAATTAAAATGAAAGGTTTAATTTTGAATACATAAAAAATTTGACCTTGCCATTTATAAGAAAAACAACACCTTGCTCACCTAAAATAAAAATAAAAAATTCCTTGTAAAACATTTCAAATATTGAAGCAAAGTATAACTGACAACACAATGGAATGAGGTAGACACTGAAGGGACAGAAAGGTGACGCCTTTGATTTGCTTGATGTCACAATTCACCTTAGTTTATCTATGAGGTAGTTTTCCTACTTTGCAAACAAGGAACTTGAGTTTTGAAATTGCATGTTCTCACTACAGCAATAGATTTGAAATTAGATGCACCTAGTTTTGCAAAAGCTTTTGTATTTTCTCCTTATACTATGTGTGATCCTAATACATAATCCCTGCTTTTCAAATTATTCAGGAAGGATGTCTTCACTGTCCTTCACAGAATAAGGAGGCAGCTGGAAAGGATTATAAAAAGAAAAGAAAATACTGTTTAAAAAAAATTGCTACCATTCTGTTGGCCCCAAATGTTGCCAGACTTGTCTTGCTCTAAATCTTCAGTCCTCGTTGTGCTCAAGATGGACTCCTGAAGTTCCTGGACCTCCACTCTCTCCAGCCTCAGCGTCTCAATTTAGTCTGTTTTCTACCCAAAGTCCCTTTCTCTCTTCTCAGCATGTAGGACACCTATCCATCCTAAAAGTCCACTTGAAGAACTCCTTTTGCAGGAAAATTCCTTATTCCTCCAAAACTAGATAAAATCATGTACATTTAAAATTCATGTCTTTCATTGGCCCCAAAGGCCCAAGCTTGCACGTGGAAAGAACATGAGTACTCAAGCCAAATGCACAGTGCTTGTGCTGTAGCCCTGTGCTTCCAACTGTTGATGGCGAGACCTTAGTGAACAACCTCTGCAAGCCTTCCATTTCCTCGATTACAAAGAGGAGCAAATGATTCCTATTAAAATATCTACCTTGTAGAGTTCTTAAAATGATCTCGTGTTACATCAAGCGATGAGTAAATGTAAAAAAATTAAAAATTAAAAGAATGATGTATTATCTCTCAGGAAGAAACTTAAATAGGTCCCTAACTATTGTATTTATGCTTGATGTTTTGGCATTAACTCTCCGAGTCTGGTATGTAATTGCACAACTAGAAGTCAATTCAGTAAAGAAAAATATCCACTCTCTTATCAGTGTCAGGCTTCCCCCCCGCCCCAGGGTGGAGGCCCCAGCTGGCAGGGCTGTCTCTGAAGTTCTCACTCTGCCGCCTCCTGCATTGTGAAAGCCACTGCCCCAGCCTGTCTGGTGTAGGATGTTGCTGAAAGGATGTGGCATCAGTGTCCTCTCTTCTGACTTTTCCTACACTTATCGTGAATCTTTGGAGCTTCTCACTGAAGATCTGGAACGCAGTTCCCTGATGCTGTAATAACACCCTCTGGCAATCTCTGCTCTAAGCATTTAGAACCTATTACTTCTTCAGTTAGCACAGCCCACTTGCAGAAGAGAATCTTTGAACCCCAGTGAGCTGACCTCAGGTTAACACACTTTTGCAGATTTTAGCTGGGGTTAGGGTATCGAGGGGGTGACAGTGAACCTTACCCTAGTGGATTCTCTTTAAGTTGGGGAGCAACCTCAGACTTCCCATGCTGAAGTGAAACATCACTATGTCCTTGCATATCCACAACACAGATGTCAAAATCTCCTTAAAGCCCCCATGAAGCCCCACTTGCTATCTTAAACTGAGGGTAAAGGAAGGTAAGAGGTGACAGAGAAGACTCTTGAAGTCACACAAGGAAATCTCTCTGTTCTCCAGCTTTTCTCCTTTTACCTTTGCTGGGTTACATGACCATGTGGGCAAAACCAACTTCCCATCCTTGAGCAAGTCAGTGAGGCCTAGTACCTTTGCTTCTGAGGCACTGGGGAGGAGGGGAATTTTTCCTTGGAATCTACAATGTTCTTTGTCTTTGGGCTCCAGTTTTAAAACATGCTACACAATGACGGGGCCTAGGGAGCAGGCAGGCCATCAATGCAGAAGTCATCAAGAACCAAGGAAGCTTAATCTTCTCTCTGCTCATAAACTATTTTGTTCTTTTCCTTTCCCCCGTTTGACTTTCTTTGCCTCTATGCAAATGCAAAATTTGGCCACCACACTCCTTCTCATTTTATATGCTTGTTCCTACAGGCCAGCAGAACCTGATTAGTTTGAATACCACTAAAAATTCCTAGAGAAGGAAAACAATCAGCCTAATCTGGACTGGATAACTGATCCAATCTGGACAGCACAACTCTCAAGCGAAGAGAGGGGTGAGTGAACAGTCAATATCATAAATACTTGTATGGAAGAATTGGTACCTATGCACACGCCTTCCCAATGCCTAGTATAGGTCAATACTTAGTATGTTTTTCTCCTCTTCCAAAGCATTTATTCTCTGAATATGTATTCTGTAATAGATATGGTGGTTAGCTATCTAACTCTCCCACTTTTCTTAAGGACTACTCTAATTTTCATTGAGATCTTCACTTCTGATAAGCATCGCACACTGTGGCTGAAGCTCAAACTAATGAATATAATCCCTCTGCTGGCCACTTTCTTGCACGAAGGTGACTAGTGTGAGGTTAACGAGATCAAAGAAGAGGGTGTAGACAAGGGGATCCACACATTTGTCCTTCCTTGCACACTTCCTGAAAGTGATTCCCTCTTCCTCCATTGATGTGCATGGAGAAGCACACTGCCACGCAGTAACACAAACATCTTTTGGCCATAAAACAAAACCAAGACTAAGGAGAAGTAAACCCTGCAAGAGGCAGAGAAGAGATCAAAGGAGACAGTAGAACACCCAATTCAAACCACACCTGGTGCCAACTAACCTGCCCACTTCCACTTGTCTGGATGAATAAAGCCCCGTTGGCACCTCAATCATCTTGGATTGGGTTCCAGAGAGACGTTCTGTGTGTATTCGCCCCAAACTCTCATGTGTCAGAGCAAAATGTCAAAGAATTCTGATCTTCCATAAGGGAAGTTATAAATTGACCTTTTTAAAACAAATCCCAAAAGATTCAAGAATTAAAACTCCAAAATGAAAAAGATATAGCAATACTAAAACCTTTCAGAACATATACTGGATACACAGAAAAGTCTTGGAAAGGAATATTGAAATACGTTTATTTGATTATAGAAAACTGATCAATTTTCAGTAAGAAGAAGCAACATGAGACCCAATCAAATGCCATATGGACTGTCTTCTGCCACCAGAGATAATTTTCAAATGGCTCAAAAATGAAAAAGGATATAAAGTTGCTAACAAACAAGGATACTAATAAGATCTGAGAAAAATTAAAGGCCACTCCATATAGAGACCATGTAAAATAACATTGCTAGAGAACAGGTTTTGGCCCCTTTGTCAGAGGCCTTACACACCAAGACCCAAGATTAAAACAGCTGAAGAGATTTCAGCTGTCCCAGAACTGCATTCCCAGGTCATATGCAGAGGATTGCAAAGAGGCAGCAATCATGAAGCCAGATCCTGGGGCCTGAAGACAAGCATATACTAGCCAAAAAGAAGCCATACTAGCAATGCTGCAAAGAGAAAAAAGCCCTTGTTCATATTACCAGATATAAGCATGTAAAATTGGTCAAAAAATCAAATATTAACTGTTCCTTTCAATAAACCAATGGAAACGACAGTATGCAATATAACAACCGTAGTTGAATTCCTATCATCTTGTTTTATGAAATTCTGTATCATTTCTAATGTTATTATTTTTATTCTCTTTAAAATAAAAACCAATCAATCAATCAATAAAAGAAAAATGGACTTCAGCATCTAGTTCTAGTAGTAGTCTTGTGAGACAGCAGAGAAGTAGCTTAGAAATGAATATCACTTTAAAAAACTTTTTTGTTCTGTGACACCCAGTTCTTAATTGTTTTTCTATGCACATGCTTAGAAAATATATTTGTGCAGTGAAATGATATTTTATATGCATTATCGGGCTTTTCTTTTGATAATTCCTTGCACTTTTCTTTTAAAATCTTATCTTTATACCAAATATTTTATCTTTAGAGATATTCATTTCCTCTGGGAAGATTAAGATTATTTTAGTTAGAATAGAAAAAGAAAGTTTTTAGAGTTTTATTTTGGCTTCCAAAAATGGGCTGTCAAATTTAGCTTTAGTTGGTACACTCTTGAAGCCAGTGTGTAGTTTCAGAAGAAAATCAAGAGATAAATTTAGGAAAAGTCATTTTTTTCTTTTTCTTTTTGTGAATATTCTTTTAAATATTAAGAAACAATGCCTGTTAGATGAAATAGTT
>NDGN011453514.1:0-11775 GCA_002564285.1 Tympanoctomys barrerae
GGGGAGATGGCTCAGTGGAATAAGCGCTTGCCTGGCAAGCACAAGGGCCTGAGTTCAATCCCGAGTTCTGCAAAAAAATAAAAAATAAATAAATGCAAATACAATATTCAATTTCTGCCCATTAATGCTTAGGAAATGCTAACATAGTGTCTGAAAAAAGCTAACAATAACACTTTTCTTCCAGTACTGGGGATTGAATCCAGGACTTCTAAGTGAACTACATCCCCAGCCTACCACATGGACCCTCCCCTTTTATTATTTTATTTTACTTTGGTTTTTGTTTTTGTTTTGGCAGAAGCAGGGATTGACTTCAGGCCCTTGCGTTTGCCAGGCAAGCGCTTATTCTATTGAGATATCTCCCTGGCCCATGTTTTTGGTTTTTTGAGACAGGGTTTCACTGTTTAGTTCAGGCTGATCAAACAGCAATCTTCCTGCCTCAGCTTCCCAAGTGCTATGACTTTTTAAAATTTTGAGACAGGGCCTCACTAATTTACAAGTCTATGCCCAGGTTAGGCTCAGACTTGCAATCCTCCCCTCGTAGCCTCCAAGAGTGCTACACTGTTTTATTACTTTAGAAAAAGAAGATAAACATCTATCTGCCATTACCTGCATTTCCAAAGGGATCTCTGTCTGCCTACCCAGCCCAAAGCTGTGGCTTCAGAGCTGCAGGCTCTCAAGCAAAGGATGCATCTGCCATCCCTGCACTCCTAAAGACCCAGCTCCTACTTTAGGGCCCTCCCTAAGGGAAAGGGGACAGTCTCAGGAACCAGTGACCACCTCAAAGAGCTAAAAAGCCTTTCCAGGCAGCTACATGTTAGAACAGGAAAGGAGTGGTGGTGCATCGCTAATTCCAACATCAGGGAGGCTGCCACAGGACAATCAAAGGTTCAAACCTAGCCAGGTCAACTCAGTCATTCAGGCCCACCCTCTATGAGTCTGAGCTGGGCAGTGAGACCCTGCATCAAATATATAAATAAATAGTAAGTCTGTGGAAGAGCACAGGTCTGAGCACTGCCAAAGCTGAATGGTCACAATGTGGGCTAGAAATAAAACTTGGACTTAGAAGCTAATGACTGGGAAACTTCCTGACAGGGTTAAAAGCCACCTTTTTTTCTTTTTTCCTTTTCCTTTTTTCTTTTTTTCTTTTTTTTTTTGAGACAGGGTTTCACTATGTAGTCCAGGCTGGCCTTGAACTCACCATGAACCTCCTGCCTCAACATCCCAATGCTGGGATTACAGGCATGCACCACCATGCCCAGCTCAAAGCCACACTTTTTAGCACAGTTATAGTTTAGGAGGATGCCAAGAGATGCTGACCACCACAGAGACTTGGAGAGGCCGAGAAAGGACAGTCAGACAGTACCTAAGTGGGGGACCCAGGACTCCTCCATGCACCCAGCTGCCTAGAAAGTCAGGGTGCAAATGGCGCAAGCCTGGGGTTGGAGCTCCAGCCCGGCTCTCCTGCCAGCATCTCTCCTGTCCCACCTTCCAGCGCACTGCCTGCTGGGGGTGTCTACATGTGCACCCTATTCCACCTGATCCTCAAGTCATCTGGTCTTGCCAGGTGCCTCAGCCACCCTGGGTTTCCCCACAATCTCCCCAGTACCCACAGAGAACTGCCACCCCCGCCTTCCTGTGAGTCTGCACTCAGAAAGGCTCTTGCTAAGACTTCCCCTTTGGACAATTTTTGCCCCTGAACTTCGCCATGCCCTTTTCTTGGCTCAGCCCAAGGCCTGGCTGGGGCCTGCTCCTAGGGAAACTTTCCCTGGGCTTGCCTCCCCAGCCCCTGCCTTGCTGCTGGCCATGGGGTGGGGGGGGAGATGGACACAGACTTTGGAGGAGACAAATCTGCACTTGATTCCTGGTTCTGTGCCTTTCAAGGCAGGGGGATCAAAAGTTCCACCATAGTGAGGCCATAGTGACTGTGAGACCCTCTCTATCTCAAAATAAAAAAGACGGGGTTGTAGCTCAGTTTCAATCCCAGTCCTACAACAATACAGAGTGTGGCCTGAGGTCCCAGCCTTACTATCTGTACCTATTAGAAACAACTGCAAACTAGGATTGTATGAAAACATGCCACGCATAGATACAGCGCCAGACACAGAGCAAATGAGCAGTAACTGGCCAGCTCCCTCTCCCAGGAGCCAGACAGACACCATAAGGGGTCACCATATGTCAAGGTCATTGAGCCACAGGGCCAGATCTTTCCTCACTTGATACTCCTTGGTGGTTGAGGCAGCCTCTGAGACTGGAGGTCTTGTGCCAAACTTTTCACAGGACAAGGGCCCTCTCTTCATCGGGTATACTGGGCTGTGTGCCGAGGGATACTCCTCTGTAGAACAAGAAGCATCTGCTACCCTCATCTGCTTAACACAGTTCTTTTTGTACTTATTTATTATTTATGCAGTACTGGGAATTGAACCCAGGGCGCTCACACGGAGCTACATTCCCAGCCATTTATTTATTTTGCAGTATTGGGGATTGAACTCAGGACTCTGCCAGGCAAGCACTTATTCTACTGAGCTATCCCATTTCCCTGCCTTTAGAAAGGAGGAGGGGGATTAACATGGTTTTCCTAAATCCCTAAATTGCCCATGCTGGGTTTGAACTCTCTACTGCCTCACCCTCCTGAAGTGCTGAGATTAGAGGTGTGCATCTCTTTGTCCAGCTAACAATTTGGCAGGGGACGGCCCTTGAAGTCACTTTGTAGTCCAGGATGGCCTCAAACTCATGGCGATCCTTGTGCCTGTCTTCCCAGTGCTGGGATTACAGATATGTGCCACCCTTCCCGGCTAAAGCTAAATATTTCCTGAGCACCTACTATGCCAGGCATATCTTGGGCCCCGAGAAAGCAGCAAAGGACAAATCCTTGTCCTCGGGGAGCTTTCACCTTGTGCAGGCGGTGCTAGAGGGCAGGAAACGTCTAGGGAGCAGCGGCCAGGCAGGCCCGGGAGGAGGGCAGTACCCGAGCTCTGAGGTGTTCTTGTTCTCTCTGCCCCCGCCGTGCAGTAACTGGCAACTTTTTTTTTACGTGAGAGAAGGACACACGCTATACTTGGCAAGAAAGTCCGCTGATGGGGCTCTGGGCCGCTCGAGCTGCCGGCCCCGCCGGACTCCGCGAGCGCCAGCCCGGCCCCACCCTGCGCCCTCTGCCGCCCAGCCTGCCCCAGAGCCCTGCCTCGCTTCTGCGCCTCATCGGCTTCTCCACGGTTCTACTGACTTCTCCACGGCCCCCTCCCCAGTGACGAGGTTTCTGTCCCAGTCCGCACTCAGTCCTGCCTATGGCCGGCCGGTGTAGTCTCCATAGCACCTGGCCAGGCGAGTCGCCCACCGAGGCTGCGCAGGGCCCCAGCCTGCCTCTTCTCCGCGCCCGCCCCGCTGGGCAAGGTACGGCGCTTGCGCCAAGGGCCCCCTCCACGTGCAGGAGCCTAGCGAGGCGGGTGGCCAGCGCGCGGCAGACCCCGGATGTAGCGGGTGGGAGGGCCAGGTCGACAGCCGGCGGGCGTGGGGGCCCTCAGCCTTCGCCGTCTCCTGGGGAAAAGGTGGACGTAGCTTAAACTGGTGCCATCAAGAATTTTCTCCTGAAGTGTGAATTTACGAGGTGTCTCGTGAATGTTACGAAAAGTGAAAAACTTATATACATAACTATTTGTAAAATTCTTTAGGACTGTCGTTGTGCCCAGGAATGTGTCACAAACGTTTGGCACTTTCTTCCCTGTGTTAGTCAGGTGAAGCAGGTCCTTCCCTCCTCCTGGGTCGCGCTCTTACCTCGGGTACGGGTCCGGAAGGGGGCGTCCCGCCACGCCGGGCATAGAGCCAATCAGAAATCAGTACTTCTCAGGTCCCGCCTTCCTCCCCAAGAGCGACAAACCCACGCTCCCCTCCCGCCAGCGCCACCTGGAGGCGAAGATGCGGAGGTGCGGGTCCGGGCAGGAGGCCCTCTGCTCTGCAGGCCGCGGAGCCGACTCCTCTAGGCACACAGCGAGCGCACTTCCAGGGAGGGTCCTGCAGGAGCTCACAGGGCCTGTTACCTCTGATCCTGAGCAATGAACTTACTCCCTTTGCATTAGGCTGCACCCCCATCCCTTTTAAAAGATTTTGAGACCGGGTCTCTATAAATTGCCCAGGCTAGGCTTGAATTTGGCGATTCTCCTGTCTCAGCCTCTCCGAGTACTAGGATTACAGCCGTGTGTGTGTGTGTGTGTGTGTGTGTGTGTGTGATCATGCCCAGCTTCAACAGCACCGTTTCACCTCCTGCTAAGGAGACTTTCCCCATGGTTTTCCACTGGTTTGTATGGTAAACTATCATTATGAGACCAAATTAAGTGCTCTGACAGCATCTCTTTAAAGCCAGCCCCATCAAGCACAGTGCGTGCCTGTGTTGAGGTAGGGGTGGGATGACATCCTCTTCCCCGGTCTCCAGTCAGTGGAGTCCCTCACCTGCCCCAGTCGAGGCCCAGAGAAGATATCTGGCTGGGAGCTGTCAGTCCTGCCCCTGCCTCTCCAGGGCATGGTGCTAACATGGCTGCTGTTCTGTCACACTCCTTGTTCCCACTGCCAGAGGTGTGAGGAGTCCGAATTTCCCATGGGTCACTCAGTGGCCTGCAAGAGGGCAGCCTAGTGCCTCATCTGGGTCTCTAAATCCCTCTGCTTATGGGCAGTGAGGTGCTGTGGGGGCCCCCAAAGGAAAGTTAGGCGGACGGGAGTGCCAGGAAGAGGAGTTCTTGTTTAATTAAGCACTTGCTATGTGCCACTTGTCTCAGATTTCTAGCTGGACAGCAATCTCCTCATGACTGTCCAAGAAGCTTATTTATTTATTTATTTATTTATTTATTTATTGAGACAAAGTCTGAGTATGTAATTCAGGCTAGACTTCTCCTGCCTCAGCCGCCCGAGTGCTGGGCCTATAGGCATGCGCCTCTATACCCAGCCAGAAATCTTACTTTTAAAGTATGTTGATGAGAACTTGGAAGCAGCTGAGGAGTACAGCCCTGCCTAACATGTATGAGGTACACGGTCAATCTCCAACACCAAAAAGATAGAAGGTGATAAATAGATAGATAGATAGACAGACAGACAAATAGATGTAACCTGGAATATCACCTATAATTAACCACGAAGGAGATGGTCTTTTTAGGCTCTTTCTTCCCAAGCACATAGCTCTGCTTCTCTTTTCTATGACCGGAAAAAGGAGTGGGGGGCAGCCAGTGGGCAGAGTTTAGAAAGGTAGGGTCACATCCCAAACCACCTAAAAAGGAAAGGACAGCTTGGGCTTCGTATAGGTAGCATGTGGAGCCTCCTTGCAAGGTCTTAGGAGAAGCAGAAATAAAAGTAACATTAACAAAGATCCAGGAAAAGTCTAAAGCTCCAGGCCAAGCACGTGGGGTTAGATCATAACCCCTACTCTACTTGATTCTCCTTAGAGGTTCCTACACAAGGATGGTGTCTCATGCATGTGATTTAATCAGAGTATATGCTGGGACAGATGTACTCTTCTCAGGAGCCCCTGAGAAGACTCAGCCCCTGTCAATCATTCCTGTCAGTCTTACCCAGAGACCCAGGGAGAGGCTGTGGGTGGGCAGTGGGCGCATCCTTTAAAATCCCGAAAGCCTAATTTAACAATGCGCCTTTATTTCCCTGTGGTCCTGATGCGGCTTTTCTTCTGTCTGTGCCACCTCTTTGATTCCACTGGCAAGAACCTACCCTAAGGACACCTTCCTGTTACCTTCAATAAGTGTAGCAGCTTTTCCTTTTACCCTTGGGTGCACACTTGTGACTCTTTGCTCACCTTACACAAGGATGTGGAATCTATCTCAGATTCATTGTGAGGCATCATTGACATCAATCTGATTAGTGCTGGGGGCTCAGGAAAGCTGAACAGATCCAGGCCTCTGCCTGTGCATGAGGAAGACACTGGGCTGCAAACTCCCCAATGTTTACATGGTCAAGGAAGGCCGCTACGGGGACATCTGCTGAGTCAGGGCTCGAGGCCACCATGGTGGCTGTTAGGGCTTATGTCCGGACCTCTCCCCTATATCTCGTATGCTCATAGGTGGGGCTTTTGGGGGTGACTGGATCATGGGTGTGTGATACTGGATTAGTCATTTGAGATGGGTTTACAGCTGGGTGTGATGTTGGGAGGCGAAGCCTGGAAAGGTGTGTAAATATTTTCCTCCTCATTCTTTGAGTGTTCCACTTCCTGTCTGCTACTGACTGGTTCTCTCCCGAGATGCCTTCTGCTGTGCTGCCCTACCTTGGAGCCAGCTGACTGGGCTGAAACTTGACAGAGTGTGAGCCAAAATAAACCTCTCCTCTAATAGCTTGTGGGTATTGGGTATTTTGTCCCAGGGTCAAGAAAGTAACTAAGACAGCTGGGCATGGTGGGGAACATGTAATTCCAGCACTCAGGAGACTGAGGCAGGAGGACCACTTCAAGTTCGAGGCCAGCTTGAACTACACAGTGAGGCTCTATCCAAAAAACTAAATTAATTAATTAGTTAATTAATAATAATAAAAGATAAGCAACTAAGACAGTGGCCTTGGGCCCTTAAAGAGGATTTGTTTCTTGGGCACCTGAGTTAGCTCTAGTGGAGCAGCGCACACTCCAGGACTCTGCTTCCCACTTCCCGGGGCCTGAGGCCCCAACGCTGAGCCCTGTGGCCCATGCAGGGTACACTGAGGCCAGTACTGAGAAGCAGGGCTCACCCTTCCTGCTCTGGTGCAGCCTGATACCTTGTCTCCACCATCCCCTAGTCCTGAGTGCCTGGGAACAGGCGGGCCTGCTTTGCTCAGGATCATGGCCCGTTCTTCCCTCCTACCCTGAACCTCATCTCCCACTCAGCTGCTCGCCTGCCCTGCTCTGGTCCCCACCCCACCACCTCCCAGGTGTACAAGTCACATTAGCTCCTGGATCCCTACACTGGGCATGGAAAGCTGGGCTCCAGCAGAGACCCACCCACCCGCTGTCTAGGCAGCCACTTTCCCCAGTGTTAGTGGGGAGTGCTGGATGAGATCAGCCCAAGGACAACACTCAGCAGGGCAGCAGGTGAGCTTCCCCACAGGTACCCTCAGACGCAGAGTGCCCTGCTTGTTTTGGGAACATCTGTGTGGAGTCCAGCTCTAGTTTCAGCTCTGCCCCAACTTTGCTCCGGAGAGGTCTCTCTGGGCCTTGGCAACTTTGTCCCCAAAATGGATATCACTATGACGATGCCAGGTGCCTTCATGTTGGGGGATTTTCCACGGGGAGCCTGATGTGAAGGAGAATTTCCTGCATTCTTGTCCTCCTGTGAATGAGGGATGGAGAGAAGTGGGGGTGGCCATTACCCATGGCAGCGTTGGTGGCACGTGTGGGATCTGTGCTGTGTGCTGGGGTGGGCCTGGACACGCAGCAGCATTGCATTTAATTCTCCCAACAGTGCAATGGGGCAGATGCCACCACCCCACAGCCAGCACTGAGCTCACATGGGCAAGTGAGCCCAAGCCTGGATGCCCATTCCCAATTACACAAAGGCAGTCCCTGCCTGGACCTCTGTGCCACCCTGGACACCCCCACCCACTTGGAAGCTGACCTGGGCTCACTGCTTGGCCCCAGCTCACTTAACTTCTTTGGTCTTCCATGTTTTGTGCATAAGTGTGTGTGTGAGTGTGTGTGTGTGTGTGTGTGTGTGTGTGTGTGTGTGTGAGGGGGTGTTGTTTTCTAATAGTCATTTTTATCATCCGGGGCTCTGATCTCACATTGAGTCAGAAAAGCAATAAAAATGAAAAACAGAGTCAGACCTGGAGTTGGGGGACTCAGAATTTTCCTGCAGCCCTTGAGCACTCCCATGTGAGGTCAGCCTCAGGAGGGAAGCAGGGCAGGTGAGCAGTCCTGCTTCAGAAACGGGTCAAATGAAGGAAAATGACACTACAGGGTCGGCGCAACTTAGAGAAAGAGGAAGAGTTAGAATCCAGCTCCCTCAACACTTAGGCCCATTCTCTGGGCTCAGACCCCAGTGTGGGGTGAAAGAAAGGGGAGCCCTGCCCTGGCAGGTTGTGCCCTTCCCAGGGCCAGCGGGGAAAAGGTCTTGGCTCACTTTTGCCTCCTTCCAGAAGCTGCTGAAGTTGGAGGCCCTGAGCCTTCTGCTCCAAGCCTGCCTCCATGGGGCGGGGTGGGGCAGGCACTCTGAGCCTGTTTGGCTCCCCCTGCTCCTGTCAGAGCCCTTGCGGTTGTCCAGGAACCGATACTTCCAGGTCATCTCCCATCCCTCGTCTCCTGCTCAGCAGCCCTAACCCAAGGGCAACCTCCCACGGCTATGAGGCTCACCATCTTCACAGGTCCCAGACACATCTTTCTTTGGGCAGAGGGGGTGTTACAGTATCCTGGATACTAGATACCTCTTGTCCCAATGGGGACATCAAGAAATAGTTACATTTCTTACCAAATGCACTTGTGCACAACTGTAATCCCAGTTATTTGAGAGGCTGAGGTAGGATTGCAAACTCTAAGTCAGCCTGGAAAATCTATTTTATTTTGTCTTATTATTAATTTTTGAGACAGGGTCTCACTATGCAGTTCAGGCTGGCCCTGTGCTCACTCTTGTAGCCCCAAGGCTGGCCTCAAACTTGCAGAGATCTGTTGCAATCTCCAGAGTGCGGGGTTTACAGGTGTGCACCAACACACCCAGTTCTCAGCCTAGACAATATAGCAAGACCCAGCCTCAAACTTAAAAACAAAAAGGCTTGGGGATGTAGCTCAGTGGCTAAGTGCCTTTGGATTTGACCTTGACTAAAACAAATAAATAAGTAGTTTTAGTTCTTGCACCTAGCACGTGGGTTAAGCTCTGTACCTGCCACTCTGCCCTGTGCACCTCCGCAATATACCTGTGTCCAACTCTGTCCCAGCCCTGAGGGTTCCCCTTCATTCTTAGTGCCCCTGGAAGGGCTCCCTGGGGATGGGGCATCAGGTCCTGGGGGTGGGGTCCTCAGTTGCCCTTTTCTGGACATCCCTGTCTACCTCCCTCTGGGCCAGCATCTTGTAACTGCAGGGGGTAGCAGCCTTGGGTGTGGACTTGTTAGTGGGAAAGAGTCCCCACAAACAATGGCCTCCCTTCCCTGACGGGCCTGGGGCTGTAGCCTCCAGGGAAATGTCGGTGGCCTTGGTCCCTTCTTGGTGCGCCCTAAAGAAGTTCCCAGTCTCAAGGACAGAGCCAGGTGATGGGATGAGGATGGCAAGGTGAGTGTTGGCCCATTTCTGCAGTTATGATTTCTTTTTGCAGTGCTGGGGATTGGACCTGGGACCTCCTCCATGCTAGGCAAGGGTGTGCCACTGAGCTGCACACCAGCCCCCCAAATTACTTACTACTGTGTGGCAGGTACAGGGATTAGTGGGGCCTCCTGGGCTTCCAAACAGACCTTGACTACACGAGGGTCTCCCTGAGGTCCTGAAGGCAGCTGGCACTTGAGCACCACACTTGTCCCCTCCACTTTATCCTCTGTACCTCACTGTCCTGACACTGTTCTCTCACGGGGCCGTGGGGGAGGGGTTGTGGGTGAAACCCAGCTGTATTGTCTATATCCTTTGGAGGGCAGCTTCTCTGATGGTGATACCCAGATTCTGGTGCAGCCTTCTTCTGACTGTGGCTGGTTTGGTGACCCAATGCCACAGAGAAGATGGCAAATGCTTCTGAGATTTGGGTATAAGGCAATCTCTTCACCTCACTCCTCTGTCTGGCTTTAGTCTGTTCCCTGACTCTGATGAAACAAACTGGTGCCATCTGTGAGCTTCCCATGGAGGCCTGCTTGGCAAGGAACTGAGGGTAGCTTTCAGCCAACAATCAGCATTAAATGGAAGCCCCCATCCAAGGACCTTCAAGGAACTAAGTCCTGTCCACATCTACTGCACAAGGGAGCTCAGAACTGGATCTTTCCCCATGAACCCCAAGATGGTATAGCTGGACACACTGACTGCAGCCTGCGGGAGACTGGAACCAGAGGGCGCTGCAAGGCCACCCATAGATTCCCTACACACAGACACTGTGAGACAAGAAATGCTATCTAAGCCACTAAGACTTAGGTCAATTTGTTATGCAGCTATAGCTAACAAATACATTTCTTTCTCTAACCCATTGCCTTGGAAATGTCATGCCCCAGTCTTCCTTGGCCTTGGTTCTTGCCTTGTCTCATTGACCCTCCTTCTCTTTCTTTCTATCATCTCTTCCTACCCCCAGGGTGTTTCCCCCCAGCATCTCTGATCTCCATGCTTCTGAGAGCTGCTCCTTCAGGGCTTAGGATGAGGAGACAGCTTTCTCCCATTCTGCCATCTCCTCTGTTCCCAGCCCCACTGCTCCTTCCTGTAACCACCCAACTCAGTTTTGTATCCCTCCTTGGCATCTTTGTTTTCCATCAGCAATAGATTTTTTTTTTTTCCCTGTGGAAGAAGACTTAGAACTTCCCCAAGACCCTCACGAATGCCAGCCACAGGTCTCTGGGCCTTCTCTAATTCTGACTCAACACCCCCTTAAGTGACTTTCAAGACATCAGGCCACAGGTTGGCCAAATAGCTCAGCAGATTAAAGCGCCTGCTTAGGTAGACACAGCAGTTGGGGTTTGATCCCCAGGCCTGCTGTGCCATCCCCACCCCCCGGGCATGATAAGATGGGACTGAGATTGGGTGTAGTGACACACAACTGTAATCCTAGCACTTGGCAGGCTATACACAGGAGGATCACTATGAGTCAAATCTAGTAGTGAGAATGTGTAGTAAATACATTATTTAAAAAAAAAAAAAAAGACACGAGGCCTTCGGTCACCCCTAAACCTCCATTTCTCTCACCTACAGCCTTAGGTGACTCCAGCCAATGGGTGAGGCCTTGAATGCTAGTTCCACCTTACTCTGCTTGTAAGTCGTGTGTGTGTGTGTGTGTGTGTGTGTGTGTGTGTGTGTATTTACAGCTTCCCAAGAGCTGGGATTACAGGCATGAGCCATCCCAGTTGAGGCTGGAAGCTACCCTCAGTTCCTTGCCAAGATTACAGTCTCAGCTGCCACCTCAGCTTGCCCTGAGGGCGGGGCCAGAACGGCAGGCCCAGGGATCAAACCCCTGGCCCCTGCGCCTGCTTGCAGGCTCTTTAATGTGCTGAGCTATTTGGCTTGTGAGTTTTAGTACAGGTTATTTCACCTTCCTGGCCTCTGATTTCTAACTCTAGAAACTGGAAAATAGTTTAAAATTGGATCTACTGGGGCCAGGGAGATGGCTCAGTGGAATAAACACTTCCCTGGCAAGCACAAGGGCCTGAGATCAATCCCCAGTTTCGCCAAATAAAATAAAATAAATTGGATCTACTCCAAATGTCCTTCATCACCCCATGGAGTTCTACTCAACAATTAAAAAGAATGAATTCTTGACAAAGACCTGGATGAATCTCCAGGGAGAATTATGTTGAATGAAAACATTACATACTGCACGATTCCACTTATGGGACAGCATTGCAACTGTATTGAAACGACAAGCTTATACACATGGAGGGCAGATCAGTGCCGCCCAGGGTTAAGGGAAGGGCCCAGGGTGCTGTGTAGGTGCAGCCTGAGGAATTGCCTGATGATGAAAATGTTCATTTCAGTGTTCATGTTGTGTTTGTGATGCTACATTTAAATTTTGCAAGGTGTGGTCACTGGGGATATGGATACATGATATCTCTGTAGGGATTCTTACAACTGCACATGCATCTAAAATTATGTCACATGGGCTGGTGAGATGGCTCAGTGGTCTAAAGCACCTACTTGGAACAAGCTTGGCAAAG
>NDGN011453525.1:0-19876 GCA_002564285.1 Tympanoctomys barrerae
GTTACTACTATACAACTTAGGCTGTTAAGCTTAACTTCACTGTCTGTCTGGATATCAAACATCTTAGGCGTAACATGGAACAGGTGTTTTTCATCAAGTATTGATATGCTGAACTTTAAGTCCCGGGCCTGGGCTAGGACTGGATCTTTGTTTTATTTTCTAGCTCAGGCTGATATTTCCTACCACAGCAGAAGGCTGCTTTTAAGACTGTCTTTGAAGACCAGGTGCCTAAAGGTCAGGAGGAAAGAGTTGGCAAAGTCTGTGCATGATTCAGACAGTGGGGTTAGTGTACAGGGCTGTGAGCAGAACGGCTGTGGCCTGCACCCCTGGTGCGCTGGTGTACTCCCGTGCTGAGCTATGAGGGCGTGGGCACTGTCCCGGGGAAGGGACTAAGGTTCAGTTCGGCCATGGGCCAGGTCCCTTGTCTACTAGTACGTAGCCTTGTCAGGAGGAGGGACAGGAGCACGGATGGTGTCCTGCCTTTGCCACCCAGGCTGCCTTGGGGCTCTGCAAAGCCCAGCAGCCAGGAGCTCTGGAGTAGATGGCTCCCGCCTCACGACTATGAGCAGGAGACACTTGGTTCTCTGTGGCTCCCTCAGGTCTCAGATACTCTGTGACAGCGACAGAAAGCTAACCAAGATGGCATACTCAGAAAAAGTGGGCAAGCTGGGGAACCACAGCAGGTCTGGGTGTACAGAGAGCAGGTCTGAGTTTTAGGACAGCAATTTCATAGCTGGGGTGAAGAATTCAGATGATGGCGTCAGCAGTGGAGCAGTTAATTAGTGGCGGGAGAACGGCCTTAGCTGGCAGCATAGAAGAGGCTGTGGAGAGCGAGACACCGGGCTGGGCTGCTGGGCTGTGTCTGAGGTCAGAGGAGCAGGGAGAGAAAGTGACAGGAATAGCCGCCTGACACAGGAGAGTGGGCGCCAGGGCGTCCCGGCTGTTGCTGTGGGCAGCAGCCTTCTGCACCAGTGCATTGGGCGTGGCGCGGCAGTGCTGCAAGTGCTGCAGCCTGAGAATGCTGCAGTCCCAGACTCTGGAGCCAGAGCCTACAGACTGGTGCGATCTGCAGCTGGACGACACCTTTCAGGCCTGGAGGAGGGGTGCGAGGCCTCTACAGCCAGGGAAGCTTTGTCAACCAGAGCTGTGCTCAGCCGTGTGCTCGGACCAGCAAAGGAAGGCGATAGCACTGGTGGCAGAGCCACTGCCTTGCCGGAAGCACCCAGAGTGGTGGGGCGCTCTGGAAGCGGGCCTGAGTGGGCGCTGCGGCTGCAGTGTGAACAGCAGCGCAACATTGTGGTTTGAGTTTTGTAAGCCCAGCAAGCTGGGCACGTGCGCTGCACAGTGCCTGGTGGGAGGTGGTGAGCAGGTGAGGGCAGCGCAGCCTCAGAGGAGCGCAGTCCTAGCCCAGGCCTGCAGGGCGTGAGCACAGGCGCCGGACGGGCTGCTTGTGGAGGGCTGTGCGTGCTTGAGGGTCCCGGAGCACAGGGCTGGAGAAGCTGAGGACTGGCTATCAGGAAACAGGAGTGACTGCCCCTGTGGCCCTGGGACCTGTGGGCAAAGACCAGTATCACTGTCCCTCTGGGACTGCTGGTGCTAATGCTTGGACACTGCCAAGTCTTGGTCCCCAGGGTGGCTCTTCTATACACTTCTCCGAGAAATGTAAGCAAAACCCCTGCCTTCACGCTCACAGGACATTGGCAGCCTGAGGAATGGCTTGGGCAAGCCCAGGGGCGAGCGAGCTCACTGAGCGTTGTGGGCTGCAGCAGTACCTGCATTGGCAGTGTCCCTCTACTGAGCTCATGGTTTTATAGGTTTGGATCACAACAGCAAAAGCTGGAGCTAAGGCAGCAGCTGACAGCCTCAACCTGGCTGGACGGGAGGCAACTCCACAGGGCCCACTGCAAGGACTTTCTGGGGGCGGGGTGCGGAATTCAAATGGAGCCTTGAGAGAGGTCATGGTGCCCATCAAGGAGGTGGTTGAACCCAGCCTGTCCGTCCGTCTCTCCTCTCTCCTCCCTCTCTCTAGCTCCCTGTCTCTCCCACTCTCTCCTTTTTCCCTCTCTTCCTCTCTCTCCTCTCTCCCTCTCTGTCTCTTTTCCTCTTTCTCCCTCCTCTCCCCTCCCTCTCCCTTCCTCCTTCCTTCCCCCCTGCTCTCCCTCCCTCCGTCCCCCTCTTCTCCTCCCTCCCTGTCTCTCTTTCTCTCCCTCCTATCTCCTTCCCCCTCTTGCCCTCCCTCTCTCCCTCTCTCTCCCTCTTCCTCTCCCTATCACCCTCTCCTTCCCTCCCTCCCTCCCCCATCTCCCTCCCTCCCCTTCCCTTCTCCCTTCCCCCTCCCTCCCTTCTCTCTTCTCCTCTCCCTCTGTCCCTCCCTCCCATCTTGCTCCCTCTCCCTCTCTCTTCCTCTCCCCCTCTTCCCCTCTCTCCCTCCCTCTCTGTCCCTCTCCCTTTCCCCTTCCTCCCTTTCTCCCTCCCTCTCTCCCTCTTTCTGTCCTTCCCTCCTCTCTCCTCAGTCCCTGCCTCCCTCTCGCTCCCTCCCTCCTTCCTTCTCCCTCCCCTTTTGGTTGTACAGTGACCAGTTTCTCAGTACCACACGTGCCTACCACAATACCACAATGTGCTGTTCCACCACAGGCCTAGAGCAGCAAGACCCAAAGTTGATATCAGGTGTTTGTTAGGAGAAGGCTGACACTTCCAGCTGGGGCTCTTGAGTAGCAGAACCCACTTCTCATTTAGCCAAATGCAGACAAAAATCTGTCTGCTAAGCACCACTGTTTGCACCTGGTGCCCCTCGGGCATCCTCAGTGGCCAGGCCAAGAAGATCTGCTTCCTTGGCATGAGGGTGGCCATGCATGTGTGCAGTGTGCAGTGGGGCAGCACAGGCAGGTGGGTGAGGTTGGGAAAGCTGGGCTCCTGTGCCACTGTCCTGTTCTCTGGGGGTGAGGATCCAGAGGCTTGGCTCTTGTGGGTGGCTCGTGTGTGCTGCTGGACCTGGACAACAGTGGAGGAGGAAACTTCCTCCTGGCTCTGGAGTTGCGAAGTGCAGGCCCCAGCACCAGCCTCTGGTGAGGGACGCTTGTCTGTGGCCATCCAGAGCCAGCCGCTGCCTCCTTTCCACAGGACCGCACTCGCTCTGGGGGCAGAGCCCTGTGGCTCATTGCCTGCAGCCCTCAGCGTTGTGTTGGGATGAAGTTGCCAGTGCTGGGTGTTGGGGACACCCTGGGGCCACACCACACTGTGTTGGGCATACTTAGCCTGCAGGCAGGCACTTGGTCACTGAGGGCCTCAGCCTCACGGGATGGAGGTGCAGAGGTCTCAAGATGCCGCTTGCTCAGGCAGCTTCATGCAGTGGGGCCTCTCTACAGAGGCCACTGGGTTGAAGCTAGAGAGAGGAAGGTGGAATGGTTTTGGCCCAATGTTCTCTCTTACTGTACTGGTCCTTGGGGACAAGGCCAGAGCCAACCTGAGGGGGCCTGTGACCATCGAGAACCAGAGGTTTCAGTGCCCAGGTCAGAGGACCCCAGAGAGCATCTTTGTCAGCCAGCCAGGCATGTCAGAAGCCTCTCAGTGCCCCGTGGAGCCTGTGGTTGGGTGGCTGACCTCCAGGGCTGCAAGCTGAATCCAAGGTCCAGGCCCCAAGGGGCCACCCTGCCTGCTCACAGACCCCCATTGTTCCCTCACTGCCCTGTGGGCTCAGGGGGTGTACCCAGGGCCAGCCAGAGCGCAGCCAAACTGCAGGCACCCTCTGCCGTCCAGCCCCCTCGGTGGCCCAACAGATGGCCCACCTGTCAGCCGACCTGGCCCCTCCACTCTCCATCACTATGGCCATGACTCTGCTCTAGATTTGCCACTCCAGTGGCGTGGACTGGAAGAACCAACAGTCCCTGGCCAGAGGCCGCAGCGAGGAGGCATGTCACAAGGTGTCCTGTCTCCTGTGCACAGGACTCCTCTCTGGCACACAGGGAGGGCCTGGGGTGACAAGTGTCACCACCATTTTGCTCATGCACGAGGGCAGAAAGGGTCTGCTCCCACTTTGTCCTCTGAGGCACCTTCACTGTTGTCCCCATATTGGTGATCAGGACTTGGGGCTCAGCGGAGCCCACAGGCGCCCTGAGTGGGTTGGAAATTGTTGCTACTTTTGTGGAATTTTGTTTTTTGTCTTTTGAGACAAGGTCTCACTATGTAATTAAGTCTGGCCTTGAACTCACTTTGTAGCCAAGGCTAACCTTGAACTTCAAGGACCTTCCTGCCTCAGCATCTGAAGTACTGGGATTACAAGCGTGTGTACCACCATGCCCAGCTGGCTTTTGTGTTTTAAGTGTTAGGGTTTGAATATGCAGCCGAAGTATAACATACAGTGACTTTCAGGTGGAAAGTGGAAACTCAAGGCCAAGGCTGAAGAGTGAGGGCTGCAGAGCTGCCCTGTGAGGGTAGCTCAGCGAAGCAGCCGGGGTCCCCAGTACAGGGCCTGCGCACAATGAGGAGTGGTTAGGAGGCCCTGCAGTGCCCCTGCCTGGCCACCCACTCCCCGTAGCCCAGGCCAGGTGGGCTAAGGCTGCTGGCCTCTCCTGGCCCCACAGTTCTCTTGCCTGGGGCCCCAGAGGCCTTGGTTCATGGCCATATAGTAGTGGTTAGGGGCTTCTCAGTGGGTATTGCTATGTTTGTGGGAAATGTACTTACGGTTCCATAGCACTAATAAACCAGCCGAGCTTCTGTGGGATGTGTAGAGTTGGGGGGACAAGGGCAAGGCTGTTCTGGGTCGCCTCCCCTCATGGCCTCCCCCACCTGGCATAGGCATTGCTGTGCCTCTTGGCAACGGTTCTGTTCTCTTAGTCACATCTGAGCCCTTGGCCTCTTGTGGACTGAGACAGTCTTCAGTGTTGACAGGGAGCTGGGCTATAACTTGGGTGCACCAGCCCTTGCTGGGGCCTCACAGGTCCCATGGTGGAAGACCATGTGCCTACCAAGAGCAGGCCCTTTATGGGTGCTGAAGGGAAAGTGAGCAGCTTGCAGACAGTCCTGACCTCTCCGTGGGACCTACAGGTATGACCTGGATGCATGCGACATTCAGGAGAAGTACCCAGATCTGTTCCAAGTGAACCTGGAGGTGGAGGTGGAGCCTAGAGACAGACCGTGCCGGGAGGCCCCACCATGGGAGAATACCAGCATGAGAGGACTGAACCCCAAGATCCTGTTTTCCAGCCGAGAGGAGCAGCAGGACATTCTGTCTAAGTTCGGTAAGGTCACAAAGGTGCCACACCTCATACACTGTACCCACTTGTAGGTAGCCTGGCTCTGGCCCCTGGTGTGGTGTGGAGGAGACTATGGGGTGCTGCACTTGACCCAGCTGGCAGCGCTCCGCCTGTGTGAGGCCCTGCTGCTAGTGGCAGGGACTTCCTCCTCCGCTGCAGCATAGGGAAAGGTCCGGGCACCCTCCGGCCATGTCCACACCATGCTGCCCGCTATGGCTCAGCATCCCTGGCCCAGCCCCTCCTGGGAGGACTTTGTTATGGGGACAGTAGACCTAGTTGTCTGGAGTGAGGTGGGTTTGCCTGTGGAACTGCTGCTGGGTCTCGGTGGGCTGAGCTGTGACCCACCCATCCCAGAGACTCAGTTGTGCCACATGCTGATGTGGGTCTCACATCTGGAACGGGAAGCTTTGCCTGGGGACCTGTGGCACATGGTGGCCCTTGCTCAGCATGGAGGTCTCCATGAAATAGTACAGAGCCCTCAGGTGGGAGGCCCCGAGTCTCAGTTTGTGCTACTCCTGCCCCCTTGTCTGAGGCGGCTCATACCTCAGGAGAGGTATGCCTGTCTCTGTCTGAGCATGCGGCCTGCACATGTCTGGACCTTGCCATCCTTTTGCCTTAGCTGTGAGTGTCAGTGGCCCGGCTCCCTAGCTGTCCCCAGTCACGGGCCTTGCGCCAGATCATATGCTGCCACAGGTGGCTAATGCCAGCCCTCTCCCGGCAGGGAAGCCAGAGCTGCCCCGGCAGCCGGGCTCCACTGCTCAGTATGATGCTGAGGCGGAGTCTCCAGAGGCTGAGCCCACGGACTCGGACTCACCGCAGAGCAGCAGCACAGACGCAAACCACTTCCTCCACACGCTGGACTGGCAGGGTAGGCGCAGGGTGCAGCCCGCCCTCCACCACTGTGGGGGCCTAGTCTGCTGTGTTCCCACCCCACCTCCACCCCGCCTACTCAGGCCCAGGGCTCCACACCCCAGTGGTCTGCAGCTGGGTGTGGATACCTGGGTTTCCCTGTGCCAGCCTGTTTTGAATGCCTCACACACTAGAAACTGTTTCTGTATTTCTAAAAATTAGAATTTATCAAACCTACCCACCAGGGCCCTCCTGAGGTATTTGTGACTGAGTCTTCTGCACAGGGCCTGCCCTGGGGCTGAGCATAGGGCAGCTGAGTGGGGTGTTGTGTCCCACCGCCACTCTGACTCGCTGTTGCCACCCCACTGTACTCGCCCTCCCTGCCCACCTTGGCCTAGTTGCTCAGCCAGACACGTACGAGTCATCACTGGCTCCACAGCCCAGGGACACGTGCACACGCCCCACTGCTGCCAGCTGTCAGCCCAAGTTCATGGGTGCTGGTTGTGTCTCCGCTGGCTGAGGCTTACAGAGTGGCACGTACAGCTCCGGACAGGACAGCGGAGTGCCCCCACCCCCAGAGGGGTTCAAGCAAGGCCTGGATCCTGCTGGAGGCTGTGGGAATGGGGCCCGTGCTTCAGGGCGTGTACTTGCCCGTATCAGCCTCCAGGTGGGCATGGGGACCCCTGTTGTGGCTGCAGCTGAGACCGCCACCCAATGTGTCACCCTTCCTGTCCTTGTCTAGCACATTAGCCTGCAGCTCTGCTGACTTGCTGTCGTTCCTTTTTACAGAAGAGAAAGCAGCGGAGACTGGAGTGGAAGGGTTCTCTGATAAGGAGAGCCAGGCTGTCCCGATCACAGACAGAGATGAAAGCGAAGCATCAGGTGAAGAGGTGTCCTCAGTTCCTGGCAGAGACAGCCAGCCTGGAACCAGTGAGGACCTACCAGGCTCTGTGGCAGGGGTCCGACAACAAGACCTGATGCTTGATGCAGCCAGCCCAGCCTCAGCATGGGAAACCCGGCCGCAGGAAGATGGTGTTGACCTCCTGGGGCTGCACTCAGAGGCTGCCCCAGGACCAGCTGCCTCTGCACAGGCCTGCATGGCCCCTTCAAGCAACACGGCCCTGCTCAGCTGCCTGCTGGGGCCACCCGAATCCACTCCACAAGAGCTGCCCAGCAACCTGTTGGGTGGCGAGGCCCCCTTGCTCCTGGCAAGCCCGGCCCCTCTGAGTGCACAGAGTGCCCCACAGGAAGGCCCCCCTGCCGCAGGTATGTCCTACTCCCCAGGTGAGCGCAGCTGAGCTCCTGGCCAAGGGAGCTATCTTGGAGACGCTTCTGTGGCTGCCTGGGGTGGAGCCCTGCTTGCTTCCGCATGTATCTGCCCAGTTCATGCCCCTGGCTGCCAGCCTTTCCGTGCCGGACTGCTAGCGTCTGTGGGATGGGCATCTCAAGCTTCTGGGTGCCAGAGAATGCTGTCTCAGCCCCTGCCTGGGCAGGAGAGGCCCAGGAGAAGTGACCCTGGGTCTGGGCTTGGGGCGGCAAGTGGCTGTGCCACAGAGCCCAGGCCCAGCGGCGTTGTCCAGCCCTGTCTGCTGTCTTCACAGCTGACCCGTTCGACCCACTCTTGGCTCCCGGTGCCGACTCCCAGCCTGGTTCCCAGCCTGACCTCTTCGGCGAGTTCCTGCATGCAGACCCGGTAACAGTCCCGCTGGCAGCCCCAGCAGCCTTCCCCTATACCAGCAGTGCACCACCGCCGTCCTGTGCCACCTTCCTGCCACTGGGTGAGTGTTTACAGTGGGCTGGGTGAGGGGAACCATGCTGTCCCATGTGGTGGGGTTGGGCCTTCTGGTTTCTCACAGTGTCCTCCACCTCCAGGGCACCCACTGGGTACTCACAGGGCCAGGACACTAACTGACCCTTAGGTTTTTCCTGGCCTAGTACTGTCTCCCTGAAAGGCCAGACTTCTTTGCCTGATGCATTTGTGGGACGAAGAGGTGAGGATGTGGGGCATGGGCTCAGAGTCTAGGAAGCTGAGGCGGGGAAGAGGCCAGGAGTCCGGTGTGCCGGGTGGAGAAAGCCAAGCCCTGGCTTGGACGGTGGCCTGGCTCCTAGAGGCAGCCCAGGTAAGAACGAGCCAAGCTGCTGGTGGAGTAGTCTTGGCAGGATGCTTGGATCATGCTCCAGAGGAGAGCTGGGCTTGGTGTGAGCAACTGCTATCAGCGTGTTGCCTGTGGCCCGGGGACGGTAGAAGATAGGCTGAGTTGTTCCTCTGGGGGCAGACCAAGAGCACCCATGTGTCCATCGTGCCCTGGGCCGGTGTGCTGTGGAGCTGCGGGCAGGTAGCCCGGGGTTCTGCATGGCTTCAGCAGGGCCTCCGAGGCAGTGTCGGGAGCATGCTGGTTGTTGCTGTTCTCTGAGGTGCCCAGTGGCATCTTGGAAGTCCTGCCAGTCAGCTCAGTGGCCATATGTTACAGTGGCCTCATTGCCCATCTGAAAGCGCCAGCTGTTGGTGAGGGCCAAGCCCACCCTCAGCTCTGGCCACTGAGTAGACCCTTAGACCTCATGTTCTCGCTCAGCCTCCTGCTCACACAGAAAGGGGGGCTGAGTAGTGGGGATGGGGCTTGCGGAGACCCACCCATGTGTCCTTCGTCACTTTTCCCAGGGGACCCGCCAACAGAGCCCAGCAAGGTGACGGCCTCATCCAGCCACCCAGACCTGCTGGGGGGATGGGACACCTGGGCTGAGGCTGCTGTGCCTGGACCAGCTTCAGAAGGTAGGACACGCCAAGTGACATGCTGCCCCCTAGAGAAGCTACCTGCGCACGGGTCCCAAAATACACTTGGTGGCTGTGGGTGGTACAGCCTTCTCTCCTGCAGGGGGTGTTTGCACGCATCACACTCCATCCTGTTGGTCTGAGGCTGCCCTGCACCACCATGGGGCTCTGAAAGGCCGGTCTGTCTCCTGGGACTGTGAGCCCTGAGTGGTGGGGGCTGTGTGCACAGTGCACTCTGCCCTGGCTCCCACTCACCATCCCCTGGGCCTCCTGCATCCTGGCTGCTCTCTGGCCCCTGAACTCTCCCCTTGGGATATGTGAATCAGCATATCACCCAGGAGCAGCCACTGTCCTCCATTCTCCTGCAGTTCAATGATATCTTTAAAGATGCTTCACCAATTTCATAGGCTGTTAGTATCTGGTTTTTGGTTTTTTTTTTTTTTTTGGTACTGGGAATCAAACTCAGGACCTTGCACTTGCCAGGAGCACTTGTGCCACTGAGCTGTCTCCCCAGCCCACCCTTGGTGCTTTTGATTAGCATTTCATTACAGATCAAATTGAATTTTATTTCTTTTTCTTTTTAACTTTTATTGCTTATATTTTTAGCTATTTGTATTTCTTTTGAGAATTCATTGTTTTGTTCATTTTTACATAGAGAATTCTGGTTTTCTTTAATTGATTTCTGAATGTTCTACATGTGAATAATTACTTTTTTTTTTTTTTTTTTTTTAGACAGAGTCTCACTGTAGTTCATACTGGCCTTGAGTTCATTGTGTAGCCCAGGTTGGCCTTGAACTTATAGTGATCCTCTGCCTCAGTCTCCTGAGTGCTGGGATTATAGGAATGTGCCACTACACCCAGAAATCGTCTTTTAAAAAAAAAAAAAAATGGAGCTTCATCTCAGTCTTTTTTAATTTTTATTTTTTAATTTTTTGGGCAGAACCGGGGATTAAACTCAGGCGCTTGCGCTTGCCAGGCAAGCACTTATTCTCCTGAGCCATCTCCCCAGCCCCTTAATTTTTATTTTGAGACAGGGTCTTGTTAAGTGGCTGAGTTACCCAGGCAGGGCTTGATTTTTGTGACCCTTCTGCCTTAGCCTCCCAGAGTGCTGGGGTTACAGAAGTGTGCCACCACACCTGGGCAAATAGTCATCATTTTTAATGAGTGCATAGTGTTTTATCAAGGAGCAGTGTGACTTAGGGTATTCTGACATTTACACTATTATAAGGCACATTGTGGTTAGGGAGATAGCACAGTGTTCTCAGCACCTGCCTTGCAAGCACAAGGACCCGGATCCATCCCTGGTACCGCATGCTGTGCCGGCCCCAAACCCTACGTATGCCATGCCAGTCGCCAAAACCAAGTGTGGTGGCACACACTGTAACCCAGTGCTGGGGAGGCTGAACTGTGTAGCAAGGCCCTGCATCAAATGAACGGAAAGCAGAAAAGGTGCGCCGTGAAGCACACTCACTTTTTAGACCCTAGCAGGGATCACCACGCTTAGAGTGCGTTGGCATTGAGCACTGCGGGGTGGCACGCTTATTTGGGTGGTGGTTCTGTGCCCCACTCCTCCTGTTGATCCTTAAGGGGCCCTGGAGTGTTTTTCTCCTGTCTGATGCCCTCCTCCCTTCTGCAGGATCCCTCTTGCCTCCTGGAGCTCTGCCAGTCCCTCCTGTCCCCCACCCTAGCCAAACCAAGTCCCAGAGCCTGGACCCATTCGCTGACTTCGGTGACCTCCGTGACCTCAGCTCCAGCCTCCCAGGTAAGGTGAGAGCAGGCCCTGAATGCCCGAGGGCTGCAGCTGTGGCTGCCAGGTGTCTTTTGCTTTTTCGGGACAGGGTCTCACTAGGGATTACACAAGTAGCCCTCAAACTCCTGATAATCCTCTGCTCGGCCCCTCAGGTGCTAGGATGCCAGGTGCGCATGTGGGGCCTCAGGTGGAGACCGTGGATGCAGGCCCTGTGTGGCCTGGTGGCTGTAGCAGCCGGCAGCTGTGGAGTGGTCTCCCTTGGCTGTGCTGGCTGCTGAGGCCCTGGCTCTGCCCTTGTCCTCTCCCTGACCCGTGAGTTCTGGGCAGCAGTGAGGTTTCTGGCATGGCCCAGCCTGTGCCTCCTCCTCATCTCCAGCCTCACTCTGCTGCTGTTCTGTTGTTCCAAGCCAGGAGTTTTTGTTCTTGTTAGAAACTGCTGCTTTCTGAGGCAGCAAGTCCCTCTGTTGGGCCTGAGCAGGGCTCCCTGCTGCCTCTGGCTCCCTCCGCCCATGTGAAGGCTGCAGTTGGAGCGGAGAGCTCTAAGGACCGGGCACCTATTCTGGAGGGATCACGGGATGCCCCTTGAGCCCGAGAGGCTGACAGCAGACCAAAGAGACCAGCAGCCCACACACATCCCTTCCCTGTACTTGCATGCCTTCCCCAGACCTGAGACTCTCGTGCATGCTGGAATCGGAGACTGGAAACAGCAGGGGAATAGGAGCTGGGTCATACTGGAGGCCCAGCAGCCCTTGCGGATGCTTAGGGTGTCCAGGGGCTCCGTGGACAAAGCCGGGCCAGGGACCAGATGACTGAGCCTGAGCACAGCTGAGCCATGCTGGAGATCACCATGTGTCTTGCTAGCAACATGACTTTCTCCTGGAAATTGGAAAAGGAAACAAAAGACTGAAACCAAGTAAAAGGAAAGGGGTCATTTTAAAAATCCAGAAAACTTTGTCCTTTGGAAAGGTAGAATTTGCAGACTGATGGAAGAGAAAAGATAGGCACCACGGCAGAGCCCAGCAAGCCAGAACAAGAGGGGCCATCCTGCCTCGGGAACACGCAGGGTGGGTGTGTCGTGGTCAGGAGCAGTCAGTGTGTCCCGCCCCACTCAGAACAGAAGGTAGCATGAGACGGAGCCTCCTGGATCCCGAAGAGGCAGCACCCAGCACCCAGAGGTCTGGCAAGCCGGCTGCTTGCACCCACTGGTGGAGTATAAGATGGCCCAGCCACTCTTGATCAGTTTCCTGCAGTCACCACACTTGCGTGCCAGTTACCCATAGAAGCGGCCAGCGTGCTGTCTGTGCCAGCTGCAGCAGGATGGGCGAGGGTCCTTCCACGCCAGGAAGTATGGCACCGTCAAGAGTTGCCCAGTTGTCTTTGGGGACGTAGGGATCCCCGTGTTGGTTCTGTTTGTAGAATGTTCTGGGTGTGACAGAACTGTCAAGGGACAGGCTCACATGTCAGCTGTGGTGCTGCTGGGGTCTGCACTGTGGGAGAGCGTGTGGACCGTGCACAGTGGGGCTGTGTGTACTGGGACTCCCTGGGGAGGCAGGGTACAGGGGCTCAGGGACTCTCAGCTTTGGGGATTCTAATTGTTTTATAAAAGCTGAAGCCTCAGATGCACATTTGAGGGGCTCAGCCACTTCATGTAATAGGAATGCTGGCCCGCAGCTGCTGTGGACAGGTCAAGGGGACGTCCCTGTGTCTGCCCTCATGCGTGAGCACTTGGAGCAGGCCCCCTCAGGTGACTGTCTCCAGGTCCAGGGGCGGTTGCCCCACCCACACAGCCTCTGCCTGGCAGCATACTGAGTGTCGTTTGGTCTTCTCCCCAGGCCCAGCTGCTGGAACCCTACCCGGAGGCTTTGCTCCCAAAACAGCCCCGTCCCCCAAAGGCGGCAGCTCCTGGCAGACAAATCGGCCACCAGCTCAGGGCACCTCATGGCCCCCCCAACCCAAGGTTCCCCCCAAAACTTGTGTACCACCAAGGCCAAACTACGTTACAAACTTTGGCGTGATTGGGGACCGAGAGGAGCGGGGCATCCGTGTGCCCAGCTTTGGTGAGTCCCATCTGGGAGGTATGTGGGGCCTGCCTGGGGAGGTGGCAGGGTTTACTGTGGTGTCTCTGGTGAGTGTGGTGTCCTGCCTGCTAACGTCTTCCCTGGGCACCCGTGGTCCTCCCAGCATCAGTTTCTCTACTAAGTTTGGCAGATGGCATTTGGGGACACACTTGTCTTCCTGTCCCTTTTCTGTGGAAGCCTCAGGATAGAGTTTTGCCCTGGAGTAGGGCCCTGGTGGAGTGGGAAGGCACCAGTGTCTCTGCAAAGCTCCTGTTCTCTTCCAGCCTCCAAACCAAAGGTCTCGGAGAACGACTTTGAAGATCTGCTACCCAACCAAGGCTTCTCCAAGTCTGACAAGAAGGGGCCAAAGACCATGGCGGAGATGAGGAAGCAGGACCTCGCCCGAGACACGGACCCCCTCAAGCTGAAGGTGGGATGACAGGGGCTGGGTCACTTTGTGTCTGGGAGCTGTATACATGGGACCTTTTCCTAGAGCAGGCAGGACAAGACAGACTTGCACCTCTGGGGCCTGAGACTTGTGTAGAAGGTCTCTGGGGGCAGCAGTGTCACTCTAGGCTTCTCCCCTGACCTGGGATACTCTGTATGGGGTGACAGAGACACAGTGTGGCCCCCTCAGTCAGATATGCCACCATGAGTCTGAATGGCATCCTTATGTGCAGGTATGGGTGGTAGTGAGCGGCTCTTTAGGGCTCAGGCTCTGTCTGACCACTGGGAACCCACTTGCCTCCCTGTGCCCTGAGTCGTGGGCTGGGACAGCTGTGCCAAGGGCCAGGATTTGTGTCCTGCCAGTGTCAGGGCAGAGACAGTTCCCTGGGTCCTGGCCTGGCATCGCTGGCCCAGGACACTGCCACTTGGAGCCCTGCGTGGTGTTGGGGAGCCAGGACAGGATTGGGGTGGTTGAAGTGGGGCCCTGATGGGTAAGAGAGATGGGACAGTGTTTTGAGGTGCCAGGCTGTCCCCAAGGTGCTGCCTGGGCCAGCAGGCGGTGGCTGCTGGGGAGGACAGTGCCCTGGGGCCAGCACTCAGTGTGTGTGGGCTCGCCTGTAGCTCCTGGACTGGATTGAGGGGAAGGAGAGGAACATCCGTGCCCTGCTGTCCACGTTGCACACGGTGCTGTGGGACGGCGAGCACCGCTGGACACCCGTGAGCATGGCCGATCTGGTGACGCCGGGGCAGGTGAAGAAGCAGTACCGCCGCGCAGTGCTGGTCGTGCACCCTGATAAGGTGAGCGGGCAAGTGGGTGGGCTGCGGCAGGCGGGCGGGCGGGCGGGCAGCTGTTCATTACTTCCTGGCCCTCTTTCTTGCAGGCCACAGGGCAGCCCTACGAGCAGTACGCCAAGATGATCTTCATGGAACTTAATGACGCCTGGTCTGAGTTTGAGAACCAGGGCTCACGGCCCCTCTTCTGAGGCCCGGGGGTGGCCGTGCAGGCACTCACAAGGCTGAGGCCAAGGCCTAGGCCACCACGGGGGTCCTGGGAGGCTCCCGGCTACTGGGCAGGACATTGGTGCAGCCCGAGAAACTCCGATCCGCTGCCCTCTGTCCTGTGTGGGTCGTGAACAGAAGCCCTCCTGCAGTTCAGGGCAGAAAACATTCCAAAGCTGATTGTTCCATTTTCCTCCTGATCGCAGGGAACAGTGCTGATCTAGGCTCCTCCCACAGTCGGCACAGCTCGTGATTCATCCTGCGTCTGGTGTCTGTCGCCTCTCTGCACGTTGTCACCTGCGTGCTCTGCTGTTGTTTCTAGGGCTAGGGTGTCCATCCTGCTTTGTAATCAGTCTGGTGATCGTTGTACATAATTAAACTCTTTTCTGATGATACTGTAGTCTCCAGCCTGTCAGGGCAGTGCCAGGCTCCTCAGCCTCTTGTTCACTGCATGCTTTGACCCTGACCTGCAGCTGGAGCAGAGATCAGTGTGGCCATCGGTGACCCTGTCTTCATGGCTGAGTGCTGCACCAGAAGAAGGTTCCAGAAACAAGCAGAAGGGAGCCTGGCACCACCTTCCTTGGGAGCTTCCCCTCATCCCTCCGAGTTCAAGCCCACGCTTGCAACGCCTGTGGGCTGCAGAGTTGGAATTTGGGTCACTACTTGGCCACCTGTTCTGCTCGCTGGGTCCAAGCCTGCTCAGATGTGCAGGGACCTCAAGCCATTGGTGCAATCCTAGAGGTCACCTACAGCTGGCAGGCCAGGAGCATGGGGACGGCTGTGGGTGCCCAGGTGCTGCCCTGGGGTGGTGTCCAGAGCAGCCTAGGCCTAGAGGACCTTACAGTGTCGGTCAGCAAGAGGGCTGCCTGCACTGGTCAGGTCAAGGTGCCTTCATCAAGCTGCTGTGCAAGGTTCGGTTTGTCTTAAGCCAGTGCCAGGCTCATCCCTGACTCTCAGCCCCAAGATAAAGCCCCATATAGGACTCTTAGCGTTTGACCCATTTGCAGTTTGCTGGGAAGCTAAGCAGGGACCACGAACCCCGTCACTCAGCGCTGTTCCTGAGCTCTAGGCAGGGCTCCACAGCCCGAAGGCTGCCCAGGGCCTGCGGGTTTTGTTGCTCAGGAGACTAAAACCCCTCACTAGCAGTTTCCATGGCTGTGGGCAGTGGGTCCCTGCACTTAGGGCTGAGCCCTCAGGGTGACGACCGATGTCCCCTCACAGCTGACCACCTGCACCCCCCTGCCCAGGGCCCCACACGGGTCTGTGCCCTGCGCATCAGCCTGTGGCCTCTTTCTCTGAAAGGTACCCTGCCCTCCTTGGGGTCTGTGCTAGCTGCCTGTGTGGGGCAGAGTAGGAGCCATTGGAGACCAATGGGAGAAGTTGGGGTGGCTGTGCCCAGCAGTGCTCCAGGCAAGAGTGGGGACAGAGGAACCCAAGGCCCCAGTCCCAGTATCTGGAGATGGGACCTGGGCCACTAGAGGGCAGCGTGGGATCTGGCTCGTAGAGCCATGGCTAGGATGAGCAGGGCCCTGCACTGGAGGAGGACCTGGCCAGGCAGCCTGGTTGTGTCCTGCGGGTTTCTGTGGCTCTGCCTGGACGCCCTGGTGGCCCTGGCTGTGTGACCACCTCATACCGGTAGAACCTTACTGGCCCAATCGGCCCTGCGCCACGGCCTGATTCTGTCACTGCTGCTGCAGCTCCCTGAGCCGCTGCTCCCGTCTGTCATGCGCAGTCACTATTTTTAGTGTTCGGCTCTTTTAAAGAATAATGAGCAACCTAAATAGGTGCAAGGCGCTCATGTTGGAAGCATCTGGATTCGGGTGCCCACCCAGCGGCCCTGCAGTACTGGGGTGGCAACACCGAACCCTGCAGCAAGGCCTGGGAGCTTGGGATCCCTGGGGCCCTCTGGTGGGATGGGGGCATCCCTAGTATCCTTGGAGCCCGGGAAGGGGAGCCCTCTCCTGGCATCTCCACGTCTCTGCCTCACCCCTCGCCCTTGGTTGACTGAGGCCGAGGCACAGCAGCAAGATCCTGGCTGGGTGTTGGGGTGGCCGAGGAGGGGTTCTGGCTGAACAGCAGAGACTGATCCATGCGGAGCTGCTGCCCAGCTTCCCCTCTGGCAGTGTCTTCTCTCCCTGCTGTCAGCATAGATAAGCATGCATCAGCCCAGGCCAAAGGCCGCTCCCGCTGCCCACCTGAGCCGTGGCCTGGCTCTGTTCTCAGGATGTAGCCCTGTCTGTGAGGCTTGGCACACAGGACATCCACACAGGGCCCAGGAGAGACTTCCTGCAGAGCACACGGCTGGCGCACAGATGGGAAGGCCAGGAGGAGAGGTCTACTGGGGACTCAGCCTGCACGCACTGCAGGCCCACCTGGGACAAGCGTGGCTGCCTCCTCCAAGTCACACCTGGACTTCCCACAGGACTGTCCCCCACCGGTGCTTACCAAGACCAGAACTGCAGGGCACAGGTGGCCCCAGGTCGGGGTGCACATGTGAAGTGGCCCAGTGGGCACCAGCTAGGTGGTGACACATGGCAGCAGAGGGGAGCCAGCTGGCTGCACAGTGACAAGATGAATCTTGGGGCTGTGCTCAGCGCAAGAAGCATGCTGAGGAGGAGAGCGCGGTGAAGTGTGACCCAGTGCGCTGGGCGGGCGGCAGCTGTGTCTGCCAGGACCCAGCTCTGCCCCCAGGAGGGGTGCCTGTGCCATGCGGCTCCCTGGGCCTCGGGGCAGCCCGGGGCAGGAGAGGAGAACTAGGCACATGGACAGTGGGGTTCTGGGAAGGTGTCAGCGAGCGGTGCTGAGGCAGGGCTGGTGGAGACCTGCACACAGCTAGCCACAGAGCCCTGAAGAGCTACCTGCCACCCTCTCACACACACTCCAGGAACGGCCTGGGGGAGTTTCCAGCCTTCTCCCCAGTGCATAGCTGAATGAGGGGAACCCCAGCCTTCACTGTAGCCCTGACCGGACTTGGGGACTTGGCCTCCCTAGATGTGAACTGCGCTAGGCCTTGCCCAGGACTCAGTGGAAGCAGGTCAGACTTGTCACGTGTGTGAGGGGAGCCACCACGCTGTGGTTCAGGAGCTGGAGGCGCAAGCCAGAGCCTTGTGCACATCAGGAAGTCTGCTCTTCCCTGAGCTAGAAGGCAGCGCTGCTGGGCTCAGCACCCACGCAGTCTTTCATTTGCTCAACAAACACCAACTTCTCACGAGAAGCCCACCCCACCGCCAGCTTGTCAAGAGGACACGAAACAGCAGGTAAGTGGCTAGTGCCGTGAGAGGAGGGGGCATCCAGGGGCAGTGGGAAGCTCAGGCCACAGTGCCAGTCCCGGCTGCTCTGAGGTCACTGACTGCAAAACAAAAGAAGGGACCAGAAGCTGAGTCCTGGAGACGCTGGGCTCTGGAGTAAGGTCTGGGCCCAGCCAGTGGCTCTGAAGATCCTGTTGCCATGCGGAGGGGACAAGGCCAGACCACACTCATTGTCTGGGAGAACTTGCAGCCTGCGCACTAGGATGGCCACTCGCCCCACCTGCCTCCTGCCTGCATCGTGCCCAGGGCCCCACATAACAAGGTCAGTTACAATGTGTGGATGTTGACTACCAGGAAGAGGTTTTCAGAATGAGTAAAAAACAGCGTCCAGCTATTACTGTGCATATGAGCCCACTGTAACTACACAGACAGGAGTGACATACCATACAAACGTTAATCAAGGTCCGACTGTCGTGGCCACATTAATGTCACAAAATAGGCTTTGAAACACACAGTATTGGCAGCAGGAGTTCACAATGATTTGGGATTAAGTATACCAGGAAAACATAGTATTTCAAATGTGTATGTTCACAGTAACAACTTGTAATATGTGAAACAAAAACTGATGATTTCTCTCTTCAAGGATAATACATAAATCAACAATTGCACTTGGCTACCTTTATACCCCTCTTGCAGTAATTAATAGGCAAAATTAGTAAGAATATAAAAACCTGAACAGCAAACTCACCGAACATGTTTATAGACAATTCCAGCAAAGAATGAAGGTGTGTTCTTTTCCAGGTGAATATGAAAGTCTCACAAGGGCAGACCATGTACATCTCAATGAACCAAAAAAGACTGAAATAGTACAGAATACGTTTTCTAATTGGAACAGACTTAGAACTCCATTGCAGAAAAAAGTATCTGATCACCCTAAGTACTTTAAAATTAAACAACAAACTTCTAAGATAACTCATGGGTCAAAGAGAGCCACAAAATAGATTGAAAATGAAAATGAACATCAATGTATTAAAATTTGTGGGAAATTCTTACAATTTATAGCTTTAGTTATTTATAGTAGAGAAGGAGTGACTATCAAGAGTAATTTTTTTAAAAAAGAGTTGATTAAACCCAAAGTAAGTTAAAGGAAAAATAGTAAAGATAAACACATAAATCGATGGAATGGCCAGGCCTGTTGGCACAGGGGCATGATCCCAGCATTCGGAGAGGCTGAGGCAGGAGGGTCACTGTGGTCCAGGCTAACCTCAGTTACAAAGTGAATTCAAGGCCAGCCTGCACTTCGAGTGAGACCATGTCTCAGAAAGACAAAAAGACTAGATAAGAGTCAATAGAATAGAATATAAACCAGCAATAGGGACAAAAATCAGTGAGCCTGAACTTTGAATTTTGAGATTAATGAAATAGATTTCTATAGACTGCCCAAGAAATAAAAGAAGCCGGGCGTGGTGGCACACATCTGTAATCCCAGCATTCAGGAGGCTGGGGTAGGAGGGTTGCTGTGAGTTTGAGGCCAGTCTGAACTGCATAGCAGAACCCTGCCTAAAAAAAAAAAAAAAAGACAAAAGACAAAAGAGACAAGATATGAATTACCAGTGTTAAGAATGAAAGGAAAAAAAATAAAAAAGAATGAAAGGGCAGGGGCTTTCAGCTCTGAAGCCCCTCATCACCTCAGTAATTGTATGATTTCTTCCATCTTTCCCCCCAAATAAACTATTGTTATACTAAAAAAAAGGAGACATCACAACAGAATCTACTGATATTACAAGAATATTATTAACAATTTTATACCAAAAAATTGAATACCTCGAATGAAATGTACTTCTTTGAAAGACACAATAAGCAAAACTGAAAAAGATTGTTTGGAAATGAGATTGATACAATAAGATGAAAGCTGAAATGCTTTCAGATCTCTCACAAACATCTGCACAGTCTTACTTATAAATCCTTGCTGCAAAAAGAATAAAAGCTCCACTACATGGTGGTGAAATTTGAGAACTAAGCACACAGAGAGACATACCTCGCTCACAGAGCTCCCAGCCCAGCCTGTGCCTTCGAGGCCTTTCGCATACATTCCACCAGACTCCATAGCCATGGGCTAGCTGACTCTGAAGCTAATTCACAAACAACCTAGAAAACCCGAAAAAGTCTGAAGGAGGGCAGAGTGGACTCCCCTAAGTTCCTGCCTCCCAGACTTTCTGCAAAGCACAATGTGGTGGCTTTAGCACAAGGAGAAATGCCTGGACCTCAGAGACAAACGAGCGTCCAGAAGCAGGCCCAGGCGTGCACACTGGCCTTTTGATAGGATCTTGAAAGCAAGTCGATGGGGGAGAGAACTTCTCCAACAAATGGTGTTTGAATAACTGAGTATCTTAAGAAGAGAAACGAAACTCTCACCTCCTTATGGTATACAAAAAAACAAACTTTTTTTTTTTGTGGTGCCAGGGATTGAACTCAGGACCCTGCACTTGCCAGGCAAGCACTTA
>NDGN011453534.1:0-10268 GCA_002564285.1 Tympanoctomys barrerae
TTTTTTTTTTTTAGAGCAGGGTCTACTGGGTCTTGCTATGTAGATGGGTCTTGCTATGTAGATTGGACTCATAGTGGTCCTCCTGTTTACAGCCTCCCAAGAGCTGAGATCACAGGTGTGCACCACTATGCCCAGTCTCAATTACCATCTCAGCATGCCCTGGGGGCGGGGCTGGCATGGCAGGCCCCAGGATTGAACCCCCCATCCCCTGCGTATGCCTAAACAGGCCCTTTAATAACACTGAGCTATTTGGCTGGCCAAATAACTGCAGTTTATAAACATCTGAAGGTATAACTTGTCTCTAAAGGATTTTAGGACATGATTTAATCATTTTACTTTTGCAGTGAAACTTCTCATTCCATAAATTTTGCTTTTATATTCTGTGTTAAATCAGTGATACATATACTTACTTTTAATGGTATGATGTTTAACTCATCGGGATGAATTTCAAATTTTAAGAAAAGGATTTATCTGGATAGGTAAAGGCTCCTGAGATGAAACATAATAATATGTTTTGAGAAAATGTAGCTTCTGTGTTTGAGTTTTTGGTAAAAAATTGACTTAGCTTCCAAAGCTTTTTGATTATAGAACCTAATTTTTTTCCTACATGTATATTACCAGTAGTATAGAATTTGACATTGATTTTTAAATATTTGAAATGTTACATGTGAGAGGTTTTCATATTAGTATTTTTGAATTCAATAATGCCTTATACTTGTTTTTGTGTGTGTTTATAGAGAGGATCTGACGAACTACTCTCAGGCAGTGTTCTCAGTAGTCCAAACTCTAATATGAGCGGCATGGTAGTTACAGGTAAGCATTATTCTCTTAACAGCCTATCATTTGTGATGTGCTAGAGCAGAAAATTAATATTAAAATTAATCTGTACCACAATAGCCCTTATTTTTAAGTGCTGGGTTGAAACATTTTAAAAGAAATTTGAGTGTGTCCTGTGACCTCACACATGGTTCACAGCCTTCTACCACAGAACTGTTCCCATAGTGCTAAAATATTGTATTTGTTTTTAACTACGTGACTAATCTTTCTAAAGTGAAACTGTATTTTACATGTAGTATTATTGATGGGGTATAGTGTACCATTTCAGTAAACATATACATATACATATATATATATATATATAATGATCAGATCTCAATAATTGGCCGTATCTTGTCACTTCAGAGATTTTTAATTTCATTGTTTAGAATACATTCAAAATTCTTGATTTTTATTAATTAATTAATTTATTGAGATAAGTTCTCACTGTGGTGTCCATGTTGTTCTTAAACTCCTTGCTCAAGTGATCTTCCTTCATACGCTAAGTTCCTTCATGGGACTAAGGCCTGTTCTGCCATAGCGAGCTTTTGTCATCACAAAAGTACATCTTTTTTTTCATGTTAAGATTTCTTCATGTTCCCTTTGTGTATTTTTCTTATGTTTAGGTTGTTGTGTTTGTGTGCATATATTTTTTGAATATTTATATCATAAACTTTGAAGCATAAACTTAAAATCTAAGGTACTTAAATATATAGTGTTCTTCGTGTGGCATCTATTTTTCGTTGTAGTATTTTGTTTCAGTTGATTTCTTTTTATAAATTTAAGGTGATTTATTCAGTGTTTAAAGTTAAGATTTTCAAAAAATAAAAATAAAAGGGCCAGGGGAGATAGCTCAGTAGAATAAGTGCTTCCTGGGCAAGCGCAAGGGTCTGAGTTCAATCCTTGGTTTTGCAAAAAAAATTAAAAAATAAATAAATAAATGAAGTTAAGAGTTTCCTTTAAATTCTATATATCTGAAATTTCAATTATTTTAACATCTGCTAAGAGTTTACAAATTTTTAGATTTTTAGTGTATGGCTGATCGACCAAATCTCGAGTCCAATTCTTACTAATTGAAAGAATGTACCTTACAAACCCTTCATTTCACACTATTGATGTGAAACTAAAGTGTTTTGTTTTTGTTCTGGATGTCCCTGTATCTTTTCCTGAAATACTTGCTTAAGGAACTAGTTAGTGAAAGGATTGGGAAAGACTAGAAGGCGTTTTATTTTCCCCTACGTAGCTGTTGTGTATATGTGCCTCTTGAAATACACATGTACATTTTTAATGTTTCAGTAAACTAAAAATTACAATGAAGTACATGACCAAATATAATGTGAAGATGAATTTGTTACTATGTATTGCTAAGTACTAGTTTTTCTTTGTACTAATTACAAAGCCATGATTTTGATAATTAAGGTATCATGTACAAATAATTGAGCAAATAGGTTTAAATGTCTGCAGTTCTGCTTTTCTTTTTCATTAGTACATAATAGGAGATATTTGAAACATTTCTACAAATAATACTCAAAGTTATGAGAGTTGCTGGTCGCAATTTCTACCCCTAAAACCAAAAACTGCCTAATTGACACGTAGTACAGCTGATAAGCAGAAACTAGGAGATGATTATCCTTGAGTGAAGAAAAGCATGATGTAAATTTCCTGACTACTCTTTGGGGTACCTTACTCTTGTAGCTCAGGGTAGTGGAGGCCAAGCGAAGTATAGATGTCTGACTGAATTGAAGATATTTGAGATTGGAATCCAAAGCCCCTTAAACATGTGTGCTTTATGGGGAAGGATCCTGTTGAAAAAGAAATGGCCCAGAAGTTTGGGTATTGTACAAGGACAGAATTTGGTTCACTTCATCCAAAAGGTTGGGTTATGCCTGGGTTACATGTGTGTAGATTAAGATGTTGCAGGAATTATGGGAAATCGCCTCGGGGATTGAAGTAAATGGTAATTCTATATGATAAGACATTGGAGTTCTTTTCAGTCAAAATGCAGACATTTTGGAGAGTATCTCAAGCTTTAATGACTACAGAAAGCTCAGAACTTTAAAAGAATTACAAAAGAAATAATGTTTTTAACAAGTGCCACTTATCCAAGAAACTGAAAGTCTAAACCCAGAAGATACGAAGGCTTTGTCAGTAGTTTAATTGCCTACCTGATCTAAACAACCCAAAAAAGGACAACATAATTCAGTCTTCCTATAGATATTATCAATCAGTATCAGTAGCCTGCCATCAAAAAAATGGCAAGTCACGGAGCCTGCCCATTAGCTGAGATGTTTAAGTGCTTGCTGAAACAAAGCAGTCAGGCTTAGGATGCTGTGGTTCGATCCCCTCATCCTCAAGCCAAAYCAGACCTTCCCTGAAGGCATYCTGAGCGGCCTCCCTCCCCCTCAAAAAAAATTGCAAATCATATGAAGAAGTTGGAAAATACAATACATAAACTACAGAAGCAACACTCCACAGTCATTTTGTATAGTAACCTATATATCAGAATTAGCAGGCAGGGACTATACTTTTTTTCACTCTTAAGTGAAAAGACTGAAATAATGAACAAATGGAGGGATGTGTGAGGAAATTTTAAAAATATAAAGAAAACATATAGAAACAGTAAAAAGGAAATCTTAAAAGCATCGAAGAAAAGGACATCTAATAGGACAAATATCTTTCTTGTACTAAAAGAAACTAACCTGTACACTGAATGGAATGTGACTATATAGACTGGGAACTGCAGAAAAATAGTAAAGAGAACCAGAAATGGTAAGTATATATGTAAAGAAAAATTTTAAAACACAGTTCTGAGTTTAACTTTGTTATATCTGCTACATAAATAAGAATTTTATATCATACATTTGTGGGGCTTGTTATGTATATAGATTTGTATGGCAGCAGTTAAGCCCGAAGTGAAGATAAATGGAATTTAACAGTAAGATTAATAACATTTTATATGAAGTAATGCAATATTAAATCTAACTTTAAAAGATTTTGATAATTCAAGGTTACATTTTAAATGGCTACATGCTAGCTCTAAAAAAAGGGTTAAGGAAGTCAAAGTCAGAACATTCATTATCTGGTTTTAGAATTACTGTGAAGCTGCACTAATCAATACAATATGATATTGGTATAAAAAATACAAGTTTGTCAGTGGAACACAAAGAGTCTGAAAGTAAATTCATATAATTATGGACTACTGAATTTTGATAAAGGTGAAAAGTCCATTTACAGGGAGACTTTGCAACAGAGTGCTGTCAGTATTGCATACAGGGCCAGGGAGATGGCTCAGTAGAATAGATATAACTCTAAAAGCAGAGTCTATAAAAAAAATGTAGGTCTTTACTTCAAAAGTAAATATTTCTGCTCTTCAAGTAAAGTAATGAAAAGGCCATTGAGGGACAGAACATATGAACATATTTATGAAGCGTATAGCTGATAAAAGAATTTATATTTGGAACGTATATAACATCAGCACCTGTAAGTTCAACCTGATACTAATAGTAATACATTGGCCAAAGTACTTGAATTGATAGTTCAGCAGAAAAGAGAATTAGATGGCATATAGCATGAAAAAGATGCTTAGCATCTAAATAATTTATCGGTTAAATGTACATTGAAGCTAGTAGATAACATATATAGCCATTAGAATGACTGGAATTTAAAAAGACCATACTAGGCATTGGGTAGAATGTGGAAGAACTGTGACACTGAAGCCCTTTTGGGAATATAAAACTGTGGGAGTACATTGGAGCACAGTATGACAGTTTCTTCAATTAATACATTTACTGTGTGACCATATTTGTCTTTTAGACATTTATTTACTTAACAAAAATGAAGACAGACGTTTATTTAAAAACTAACATATGAATATTCTTAGCAACTTTATTTGTAATAACTCAAACCTAAAACAATCCAAAGGTCCATGAACAGATGAATAGATAGATTGTTGTTTTGACTCTGTCTGGTGTTTTACATATAGTGGAATATGTGCATTTGTATAGAATGAATTACTCATTACAACAGCAGGATTACATTGTGGGAAACATGGGCAGAAAAAGAGTCCTTGAGCTTGCCAGGGATGTGATTCTATTAAATATAAAATTCTAAGAATTCAAACTAGTCTAAAGCACATTGATGGGTACTAGGCGTTCTGAGGGTAAGGACAGTGGAGTGTGGAGTAGCAAGTGGCAAAAGGAAACTTGGGAGTTTTCAAGTCCGTTTATATAAAATGGTGCAGTATTTGCAGATAACTTATGGACATCTTCCTGTACATGTTGAACTACATTTTGCTTACTCATAATACCTATTTTTTTTGCCTACACAATAGTTTATTTCCTTGGATTCAGTGTAGTAGTAAGAGCATGTCAACTTCAAGTTTTGTTATTTTGAGTTTAGTTAAATTTTCTTTCAGATACTTTAAATCAGTATTGGATTATTGTTGTAGTCAGGGTTCGCAAGGGAAAACAATATAGGACACATAATTTATAGCATTATTTTGAAATAGTCACGCGAAGGAATCATATACAAAAAGATAGCAGGAAATCCGTCCACACACTAAAGACCAAAGAATCAACGGAGGGCCTGTATCCCATGGTAACATCCTGCATGAGTCCAGTTGATGACCTAGAGCCCATCACAGTGCTCCCTACAAGTCCAACTGGAGGCTTAGAGCCCATGACATTGTCATGCAGGCCTATTTCATGAATCTGCAATGTGATGGCCTAAAGGTGGGTAGTGGAAGCTAGAAAGTCTGCCAGCAGGAGGAAGGATGTGTGCCAGCAGGCTCGTGAGATCTGAACTAGAGCCCAAAAATGGTGTTCAAAAGTAAGAACGAGAACTCCTTCAAAAAGTACCACAGCCGTTCTCAGCAACAGTAAGATCCAAAGTTCTTCCAGTGATAATAGCTGGGCTCCTCTCAGGAAAGCCGGTACAACAAGCTTCTCTAGGAGACTGAGCAGTGTACCGTATTCCCTTCCAGAACCATGAAGCAATGCTCAGAATAGGGACCAGAGCAGCCCTGTCTCAGTTATTTTTCTCGTTGCTGGGACAAAATACCTGACACCCAGAACTAAGGAAGGAAAGGTTTATTTAGCTCATAGTTTATGGAGGTTTCAGGCCATACTTGGCTGGCAGAGTGCCACATGACAGAGCACCGCAGTTTGTGGTGGTAGAAAACAGCAAAGAGCAAAGGCAAAAGGGAGGAGCAGTGGCAGCATTGGCAAGGGCAAGCCTCTCTCCTTTCCTTCTATTGCCTTCAGACTATCTGCCCCAGGGTGGGTGTAGCACTTACACCCATAATTCCAGCCTTGGATCATGACTTAATCACCAACTCTAGACTTGGACCCCAATGACTGGCATGAGGCTTTGGGGGGACAGCTACACCCCCAAAGTGAACTGTAGTCATTTCTAAGGTCCCAAGCACTTTTGATGATGAGAACAACTAAGTTCATCACTAAAACCAACATAACAAGCTCCTCCAGGAAAACTAATAGCTCTGTATAGCTTCTCTTCTCCACTTTTCTCTATTTTTTAATTTTTATTTTTTTTTTATGTTATCGGCAACAACCCTCTGGTGGGTCTCCCACACCCAACGATGCATTGATTCAGTTCAGCTTGGTGTTACAAGTTGACCACCAGTTGTCAGTGCAGCACAGTAGCAACACAGATAAGGGACCTCCTGATCCAGAGGAGCATCTGTATTCTTTTGTGGTGTTAGTTTTATGAATATACATACATATGCCACATTTTATCAGTTTGTGCACATTAAATATATGCATATATATATTTATATATATTTTTGTATATTTCTTTAGGGAAGGGTCTACAGGGTTTTTAGGGTCTCACTACCAGATCAGACTCATAGTGATGCACCAGTTTGCAGCCTCGCTAGAGCTGGGATTACAGGTGTGTACCACCACTTCCAGTCACAGTTGCTGGCTCAGCATGCCCCGGGCATAGGGCTGGCTCTGCGAGCCTGGGGGATACCAGCCCCTGCTTGCAGGTGTTTTAATCTGCTGAGCTTTTTGGCCGGCCCAGCATATATATTAAAATGGCCAAGATTCAGTACATTGAAGAATAGATCAAGAACTCTCATTTGTTGATTGGAATGCTAAAGGTACTTTAGCAGACTGATCTTTTCTTGCAAAACTAATTATACTCTGCTATACAGTACAACTGTTGTGTTCAGTATTTATTGAAAAGAATTGGAAGCAAGCTAATAAAAATGTGCAAAATGTTCATAGCATCTTCATAGTAGGTAAAGGGATGAACAATTTTGGTGCGTACAGACAGTGCACTATGTTGTTCCATGTTAAAGAGAAATAGGCCAAGAAGCCATTGAAGAGATAAGAGTGAACATTAAATGCCTACTCAGTGAAAAACCAATCTAAAAAGTGCGTGATTTCAACTACAGTATTTGACATTCCGGAAAAGGCAAAAATATGAAGACGGTAAAAAGTAATTACTACAGGTTAGGATGGAGTGGAACCATGGAATTTTTAGGGCAATGAAAATTTGATATTATAATGGTTAATACCACCATACAAATCGAAGAATGTGTGACAGCAGTGTTAAGTAAACTATGGGCTTTGTGTGCTTTTGATGTGTCAACATAGTTTCATCAATTGCAATAAATTTGCTGCTCTGCTGGAAAGTGATGGAGGATAATCTGCATTTGTGAGGATACGAAGTATGTCTATGAAAAATCTCTTCTCAGTTTTGCTGTGAATTTAAAATTGCTCCAAAAATGAAGTCTTAGATTACTTTTGTGGCCCAGTGTTACCTTGAATAGAAGATAATACTGGTCTGCCAGTTTTCAGACTGGATAGAAAAGCAAGATTAGTCTGTACTGTCTCTGCTTCAGGTTGAAATATAAAGATAGATTAAAAGAGAAAGGAAAATTTTATTCCACTTAAACTGAAAGCACAAGAAAATTGTTACATTAATGTGAAGCAGTAACAATCAAATGAAAATTACTGGATGCAGATTTTAAAATACTGAGTCCATATCTCATGTAGAAAAAATAGTTATTGTCAAGAAATCAACTGATGGGTTTCTAGGGAAAATGGTGGGAGTGTAGACAGTGAAATCACTGAAAATCAGTGTGGAGATTCCTCAAATACCTAAGCTAGAGGTTCCATTGAATCCAGCTATTCCCATTCTTAGTATCTTCTTGAAAGAATTAAAAACATCATACCTTAGCAGTATATGCACACTTATGTTTCTAGAGGCACAGTTTATAACAGCTAACTTGGAGACAGTCCAAATACACATTTATTAATGAATGGTTAAAGATGTGGTTTATATACAAAGAAACATGACTCAGCCATAAAAAAGGGTAAGCTTGAGACATTTCTAGGTAAATGGATGGACCTTGAGACTGTTCTCTTAAATGAAGTAAATTAGACACATGTAAATACTATGTTTTCCATGTGTGAGAAACAAAGTGTATAATACAAGACTAGGATATGTACTAGATATTATGAAATTGGACAAAAATGCTCAGTTTGGAAGGGGAATGAAGGAGGGGGAAAGGAAGAGAGGAAAAAGGATAAATGGAGGGAGTGGGGAGATGGCTCAGTAGGATAAGCGCTTGACTGGCAAACGCAAGGATCTGAGTTCAATCCCCCGTTCCGCAAAAAAAAAAAAAAAGATAAATGGAAAAGAACATTATACGAGAGGAAATGTGATTGAAAGGAGGGTAAGGGAATGGAAAAAAGAATTGAGATAAGTCATGTACAGATACAAAGTTCCTATTATAAAAGTGATCATTATATTTAAAATGAACCAGTAAGTTTAGTATTGTGGATAGGAAGCAGGAGAAAAATAGTATTTTTATAATGCTGAAAATGTCAGTTTATTAAACAGCTGAATTGTTTAATAAATTGTATACTAAATTGTATGTTAGTAATAACAGCTTTCAAGTAGATGAGACAACATGCCAACTGGAAAGAAACAGAAATGCACCAAGTTGCTTATTTTTCACAATTCATAGAAAAATCACATTCCCTGTCTCCAAGGGAAAGGAAATAATAGAGATTTGGAGCACTGTTTAGTTACCTTAGCTTAACATACATTTAGGAAACTGGAAAGTAACTTTGCAAGTTTACATAGGATATCCATTGTGACAGAGCATATATTTGATCATAAGCTAACACAGATGGTTGAAAATTTGTATAATGTGATTATAGTAGAAATACATTAGAAATGTAAAAAATGAAGGAACCAAAGCATCTCATAAGGGGTATATTTTCTTAGTGGGTGAAAATACTGTATGTTTCAAAATTTGCTGGGTGCAACGCAAGAGGTATGAATGGAGTGCATAGTGTCTTTAGGTTGAAAACAGTATATTAGAAAAAATATGGATGAGATTTTGAATTGACTTTTGTATTAGTTGAGCATATACATAATGGTAAATGAGTGGGGTTAAAATAATAAATTTATAAATTAAATGAGGTGCTTGTTGAAACTCTGGTGCTGAATCAAGTGAGATACAGGAAGGATATTAGGATCAGACCAGCTTAGGAACTCAACTTGTTTGAGAGTAGATAGGAAATTTCAAGGAGATACTGAGTGGAAATAGTTGGGGGTGCTGTGAGAATAGAGAATTTCAGTAAAGGAAGAGGTGAATATTATTCTAGATTACTGTTAGATGTGATTTAACAAAGGACTTGGGACCTTAGCAAGATTCACTTAATGTGCAAACTGCAAGAAAACCCTCTGCAGAAGAAAGGTAAAGGTTTTAGAATTGAGACAAAAAAAACCCTGGGATTTTAATTTGGAAGACAAGCAGTTGAGTAGAAACAGTTTTGCAGTTTTGTTTTGAATTTCTAAGTAGGTGAAATTCTCCATATAAATAAAAATCTTTGAAAGAACTGATTAATATATGGAAGATAGTGTAAAGATTTTTTGTTGAAACTAGTATGTATAAGAATTGCTGTGGATCTTTAAATTGAGCATGAAGTCTTAAAACCAGTTCATTTACTACTAGCTTTACATACACAAAATGTTAACAGGTTCACCAAATGGAAAGGGAACATGAGGAGCAGTCCATATTTATTTCCATTTCAGTAGTTGTATTCAGTATAATCAAAGATCACTTAAATTTAATTTTACCTTCTTCTCTGGTAGTGTAACAAATAATCTAGATAGATGTTCAGTAAGCAAGTGCTATACACCCTGTCCTCCTCAGATTCAGAGTTTTTTTTTATGTGAGATGAGCTTCATTTTATGATTGAAAGTGTCCCCTTAATAATACTATTTTAAATGAAGGCTTTGATGGCACTAAAGATGAATGCTTAATATTTGTCCTTGTTAATGCAAATTAATGAATAAGAAGTTACTGAATTTTTATATTCAGTACTTTTTTGAGAAAAGGTTTCAGTTCTACATTAGAAGAATATGTCTGTAGATGCAAGGTACTTTTTTTTTTCCTTTTTGATTTTTTAAAA